>JAOTQK010000003.1:17971918-17984750 GCA_025642025.1 Rhododendron ferrugineum
GGAGAGGTTGGGAGGGGAATGTGATGAATCAAATGCATGCATTTTGAACCCTTTAAATAGAGATTGGATTTGTGGGGGCCGGGAGGTTTGAGCAGATGAATCCTATTTGAAAAAACAGCTGTTTTTTACCCAAAAAAGAGAGAAAAAAAAAAAACCCGTGGTGGTGGAGAATCCTGTCCTGTACATTCTAAAAGGAAGAACCCCTTTTGATCGGTAAAGCGAGAAGACGATGGTTATAGATAAGAATGAGTTGACGAGAGTCAAAGTATTAGTGTTTGTTTTCTCAGATAGAAATTAGAGTTTGGCTTAAGAAAAAAAAAATTCAAGATGAAAATTGGAGAGATTATTTAGCGGTCCCGAAAAGCTATACACCACCATGTGGTGTCCGATGGGCTTTGTTCGCCATACATTGGTGCGGAACGCGTACACTTCGTTTTGGATTCTACACAAATGTGTACGTACTAGAAAAAAATGCTAATTTATGGCAGAGCAAATGTAAGAAGAGTTGCCTCGTTCAAACGGTCGATAACGAAAAGTCACAAAGATGCATCGCCAAAGAGTTAAAAGGCTCATGGTCCTGTAAAAATTTTCGTGCAACTTGAAGGCAAATGAACTGAGTAGCACGCAAGCTCAGCTCGATAATGCTCGCATGGCCGGTCCAAGGGTTTTTAATGTCCAAGGCATAATAATAAAAGCGTGCCCTTAGACGGTTAATATTTAACAATTTTTATAACAACAATCACAATACGATAAAGTCAAACTAATATAAAATTCTATTAATCATTACATACAAACACAAAATATGAGATTGTCAAGTTTTTGGGGTGGGTTTGGGAGAATGATTTTGGGGATTTAGTGGGTTGGACACTTGGGCTTATAGGATGGTAGGTTGAGCTAACTCATTACCTCTAATTGGGCATTTTTTTTCATTCTATTGGGCTTAAAAAGAGTTCTACTCAAACCCAAATAGTAAATATTAGAGTGCCTCTAAAAATTGAAATTTTTGGGATGCCCAAGGCCCAGGCCTCTTGAGCCTTGGGGTTGGGCCGGCCTTGAATGCTCGACTTGTTTACTAAACTAGCAGAGCTCGAGTTTTCGGCTTGTTAAGGGAGGCTGAACTCGATTAAAGAAGCTCGTTTAGTAAATGACTAAGCTTGGCTCATTAAGACTCAAGCTCATATTTTTTGCTCATTTAGGAAACGACCCAAGCTCATACTCGACAAAACTTGGCTCGGCTCTCGGCTCGTTTGCAGCCTTAGACATAACCAACATCAGCCAAGTGAGTAGTGCCAATAGTAAATTAAGCACACAAAAACTGATGGGAAAAACAAAATGTACTACATAAAACCATGATCGTTTAATCTGGTAAAATAATTCCACCAAATACAACATTATTTCATCAAATTACTCTCTCCGTTCCAAATTGAGAGTCCCTTATTCCATTTTGGGATGTTCCACAATAATTGTCCCTTTCCAAAAATAGAAGTGGAAATTTCATAATTTTCCAAAAGTAACCCTCTTATTTGAATTCAAATGGTGCAAAATAGGTAGAATGTAGGGGCAATGGTGGAAAGTAGGTATAATGATTGCATGTTCCCTAAAAAAGTTGAATTCCAAAGAGGAACTATCATTTAGAAACGGAGGAAGTACTAGTAACAAACAACCGGAGTAATTATTCAGTAATCTTGAAATACCGGCACATTGATTAGTCGGATTACAAGGTCGTCTAAAACCGGGGCCCACTTAATCCTGATTAATGAAATAAACAATCTTTTTAACCACAGCATTATCATCCCCTGAGGTGATCCTCAGACGGAAGCAGTGTTCCTCTCCTTTGTTCTCCACAAGCTCCACCTTCCCCTTCCACCCACTCTTCTTCAAATTCTCATAATAGGCCTTACCTGGCCCACACAGGTCCGCCACAAACACCAACATCCTGTCACACCCGATCCCGCCCAGATCCTCTGCGGACGGCTTCATCCTATAATCATCAATCCCACTAGCCGAAGGACACATGTACAACCACATCTTGTCATCAACCTCCACTCCCTCAAAATACGGGTGCACCAGAATCGCCCCGGCAACCCGGACCCCGGGTAGCCCGATCGACCCAGCCTGTAAAGCCAAGTTGCCCGAGATGTTCCCTCCCGCACTGTCTCCACTAGTGGTGCTCGCGGTCCGGTTCGGTTCGGATTTCTAGAAATTCGAGGATCGAACCGCTAGTCACGGTTTTTACAAAATGAAATCCGTGTCCGGACCAAAAGTCTTACGCTTCGGTTCCAATCCAATCCGTGACTCGCGTCACGGATTTTAGCAAAAATAAAGCTCAAGCTTATATCCCATACTAAAAGGGAAGAATGTTACATTCAAAATTAAGTTTAACACCGGCCACCAGAAAGTACTCGTTACTTTGAAGAAATTGAGAGAGAGAGAGAGAGGAGGAGGAGGAGGAGGAGGAAGAAGAAGAGGCGAAAAAGTAAGAACGGTGCGGCGGTTACTTGAACAAGGAATGAAAATTAGGAAAACTGGAAAAGAAACGAACTAGTGAAACTAAACTAGGGTTACCAGTAACTTATATAAAAAAAAACTACGATTTACCTCATCTATTTTATGTACATCTACACTATATCTCATTATTAAGATAAAATACTAAAATTGGTAGAAAAAAAATTTAACATTACTAACAATTAATTACATAAATACACATATATATTTTTTTATTATTTATATAACATAAATATCTCACGGTCCGGTTCGGTTAATCCACGGTTTCGTAATGAAAATCCGTGAACCGAACCGCGAGTCACGGTTTTCTAATTTTTCAATCCGTGTCCGGACTATTAATCCACGAACAAAATCCGAAAGGTACAGATTGGTTCGGTCCGGACCGATTTCATGGTTCACCGGATTTTTTGAGCAGCCCTAGTCTCCACCCACGAAAACCCGATTAAAATCGGCGTTTTCTTTCAGCCACGGGTCGGGACCGTCTCCGTTGGCATTGGCTGTAATCCACTGGAGCGCGGCCCACGAATCGTCGTAACAGGCTGGGATCGGGTGCTTCGGTGCCAGCCTGTACTCGACAGAGACGGCAATGATGTGGGCCTCGGCGGCGAGGGTCTTGACGTGGGCATCGTAGTGGCAGAGGCGGCTCCACATTGATGATTCAATGGTCAACTGAACACTCAAAACAAAAAAAAATTGCTTAGAATACATATAAAATTTTTGGACTAACCTTACTTTGAACACTCAACCCAAATACCAATAAACACCTAACTTAAATGTCAATGAACACCAAATTTTAATAGTCTTGAACATCTAATCCAAAAAGAATTGAACATCCAACCCAAAACCAAAACACTCAATCACAACCTAAATACATCTCACAATCATAATGAAAATAAAAAGAGAAAAAGAAGAATATATAAGGGCAAGTAGTATGTTTTGCATTCTTTCTCCATCTTCATTGTCGAGGGTCTAAATGTGTTAATTTCGCATTCATGAAAAATAACTACAATAATTTTTTTTCTTTAGTTATCTTATAGAATTACGGACAAAAGCTTTAAAAAAAATTCAACTATGTTGCAAAATCCCGTTAACTTGAATAATATTCCTTCGAATTTAAGACTACGATCCTAAAGAACAACATATTTTCGAGAAGGTCAGCCAACTCAGCCCCAATATACTCGCTACAATTTCTTTTAAAAGAGTTTTAGTAGATTAATACGCTGGTTAAACGTTGACAAAAAATATGAGAACTCGTCTAGGACAACTGTAAAACTTTATCCCCTCTATTCTTGAAATATTGTCTAGTACGCAATACGGCAACTTTCAAAAAAACTATTTCTTTTTGTAAAAAAATATAGTATATAATTTTGGGTTCTCATTTTGCCACGTAGTTAATTTTTTTAACAACAGAAGTTATGTTTTTTTTACTGTAATATTTATACTAATTTATGAAATTTTGTACATAGATTATCTACCTAATAAAACACAAGGGTATGGGCCTCCACACAAACACAAGTTGATCCAAGGGTTGAGATTCATTTAATCCAATGAATGAGGTGTGCTCTTCAACTCTCCTAAAAAAACACCCACACTCTTACAAATGTATTACAAAAATATCATCGGTTCTTTTTACCCACTTTTCGGCTTCTGGTGTTGGCATAAAAAAAACAAAAATATATTACAAAAATGCCTATGCCTACAACACGGGGTGCGTAGTGCCGTAGGCATGGGCAAACACTAGTTGGTAAATAAATCAGCTAGTAGAATTAAGGTAATTTTTGAACACCCTAACACAAATTCCTGGAGCTGCCACTGCGTAGTGGGGGGAGAAGGCGGACATGGTTGAGAATGCGCCGCCGTGGGCGTAGAGGAGGACGGGGAGCTTGTGGGTCGGGTCGGGTAGTCGGGGCAAGATGATCCGGGCCGAAATTTTCGGGTCGCCCGATATGACGACGTCTTTGGATTGGATGCTGGTGATTGGGTCGTTAGTTGTAGGTGGGACCGCTCCTTGTGGCCAGTTGAATTTTTCGACGCGGCCATCGTTGTATACTCTGAAGAAGGGGAACTCGTGGTTTACTTCTGGTTTTGTGGGCTCCATTCCGAAATCCCTTAATAGCCTTTTTTTTTTTTTTGGAAGATCAAGAAATATATTAATGACAACAAAGGAGTTTTTGAAGGTAAGAGATGAAGGAAGCAGTCTGTGGGGCTCCGGTTGGATTGGTTCGCTTCTTTGAGTTGAGGGTTCGAAGATCGCTCTTAATCTTCCCCTATCCTGCAAAGAGGCAAGACTAAGGACCAAACTGGAGGTTCTCAGGAATGGCCCTCCGGTGCAAGAATTAGTACGATTGAAAGGGAAAGTGAAAGACCAGAGCTAGGGTTTCAGGGTACTAGAGAGTGTGTACCTCTTGAGGGGAGGCATAGTGGGATATTTATAAAGAACTTCTAGCTTGGCCTTCAAGAATGCACATGTGCCCATCACGCGTCGGCTGACGTCATCTTCGCATCACATTAGGGTTTTGTAACCGTTTGAAGGATGAGTTGGCACCTTCACGTGCCTCCATGTTATCCTGATAACCGTTCTGATGACGTCACGATCGTCATCATTGGCCACAGTCGTTGTTCCCACGTGGGTGAGCTGGAGTCGCGGCCCCCACGTTCATTCAAGGCCGAACGTGGTTCCCGACCGTCAAAAGGTCTGGTGGGCCGAACTAATTGCTTGGATCGATTGTGGTGGAGCCTTTCCTGTGAGACCGGCGGCTTGCTGAACCGGGATGCGGTAAAGGCTTGGGCTCAGGTGGACCTCTAAGGAGAGGTTCGGAGCCTCGCTCGGTACGGCTCGAGCTAGTCTGCTCGGCCTTCTACAATAGCCCCTCAATTCCTGCCGACGCTTCATGTGGTAGGGATTGACTTCTGACCAGGCCGAGCTTTAGCCACAGCAGAACTGAAGGGTTCGAGTAAGCAGACGAAGACTTGGCCATGCCGTTGTTTCGAGAATCTTCTTTTAGGGTGATGCAACGGTTTAATCCGAGTCCCAATGATAAGGCAACAGGTGTCAATCATCGAGCGAGTGTGGCAGATGAAAGGACACTTTGGCAGAGGAAAAGACGGTTGGCACGCGAGAAGGCGGGAAATTCGAACCGTTTCCCTACGTTTATAAATATCGAGAAGGGAGGAGAGAGAATGTTCTTCGAAACTTTCTCTCTCTAAAATCAGAGCTTCTCTCTCCTCGTTTCAAACTTTGTTCACGCCCAAATCATCAATCCAAGCTTTGATTCAAGTAGCAAACTCCAAGTATGTCCCCAACTATCATCATTCTTCGCTTTTATTTACTTTTCATGCATATTTTTGGGTTTTCTAGGCGATTTGGGGGGTTTTTGCTCTAAGTGAACAGTGGAGATCTGGGGGTGAACAGTGATGTTCATCCCCATCTTCTACCTGTTCTTCCGAGCCCCCACAGGGGGTGTTGGAACTCTGCCGAGCTTAATCTCTGGTTGAGGTGATAATCCGAGCGTCATATCATGTTCGTGCCTTTGCCGAACGTGGAGTAGATCTAGGCAATCCCGAGTCCTTTTAGGGTAACGAGACCCGTGAGCCGATAAGCTAGGCCAAGCCATTGATACCTTTATTTTCTTCCCTGACATAGATTTTCATTTCTTGGTTTTCCTTTGTTTTCTTCTAGGTCTGGCTCACGAGGTCATCGATGTCTCTTCGGACTCTAACCGTTCGGAAACCGAATCCGTGCGACGGTTCATCAGGACACTACTCGAGGAGCGTAGGAATCGAAACCGAGCTTCCGCCTCTGTCTCTACCAGGATGTCCGCGACTTCCCCAGCGTCCGATGATTCTAACGCCAAGCGGGACTTTGAGTACGCAGATGACGAATTCCTGACCGAACCGGAAATCGACTTCACCCCCGAAACCGAGTCAGATGCCGAGCCTCGCATGGGTCAAGAGGCCAAGACTAGGTTCACATCTAGTGTTGAGGCTTCGACGTCGGCTCGAAGTGATGACGACCTTTTTGATAAGGGTCTTTTATGCCCCCGCGTCCATTATTTCAGCAGTGAGCCAGGGGAGTATGAAGAATTTTCTTTTTTGTAAACGGGTATTCGGGGACGGATTGGGGACGAGGATCAGATTCGGGGCGGATCGGGACGGGGACAGCTTTACCTTCATATCCGCCCCGATCCCCGAAAATATCCTCGAAGTCCTGATCCATTCGGGACGGGTAACGGATCGGATTCGGACGGATCGGCCGAGATGGCCATCACTAGTTTAAGGAGCTCTTTTTAATAGGAGTATTCAACATGGACACCAATAAGAATTTTGTTACGCACTGACATTTTTATTTTTTTTATAATCAGATGTCTGGGCCAATTTATCGTAATTATACACAACATTACGCTAAATGCTGATTTTCCAGGGGAAATTGCGTGCTTTTGAGACTTTGTTCTCATAATTAATAACAAGTGTCAAAAGAATTTGCTACAGCCCCTTATATATAAGAATCCGCGACCTCTACGATGTAGCTGTTCCTTTTGTGGCTGGCCACGCCATTGTCTATGTGTGAGTTTTTGTTATTATACCTCCTCTTAACATTGTGATCTAATTCCTAATTTGTTGGTTGCGGAGGGCGGGGGAATCAGTGGTCAGTGGCATATTCACGGGGGTTTCTGCTAAAGTAAATATACTAATGTTTTCACGGATTTCTAGGCAGGTCATTCTTCGTCTACTTGAGTTGTGATTGATGAATGTTAGTATAAAGTTGGTGAGCTTGTTATAACCTTTGTTTGGTTGCGATCAATGCATGGAAAGTGGACTGAGAAAAGGCCATAGCCACTGAAGGTCGACCAAAATGAGAAAATGCTCGAGCCCCACCTGAATATGTGATGGAGAGAAACCATAGACATCATGTGTTGGTTTTCTAGTGGCATTACATAATCTCCTCCAAAACGATAGTCATTGAAACCCATGGTGTGGTGTCATTGCTAGTCCAATACAAAAGTTGTGGCTAGGGTTGAGAAGTTTGTTATACTCGTGACTACTTTCTTTTAGAAACTTAACTGGAGTTTGGGACACGACTTGAGCAATATTGAAATTGAATCTAACTCGGAGATTGTGATCAATATGATTAGACAAGGCCCTCTCTAAGTTCGCCTATGAAAGCCCTGGTGAAAGAATGATGACAGTGGCAAATTACAACATTGCTCGCACGCTCAGAGAATTGGGGAACTGAGTTGCAGATGCTCTTGCTAAGATGGGAATAGATCAAGAGACGAAGCTCGTCACCCCTGTGATAACTCCTGAATGGGGTCTTAGAATTGCTCGCAGCCGATACGGTTGGAGTCGCCTTTGCTTAGGGGCGCTGCGTAGTGATGTTTCATTTATGTTGCACCAAAAAAAATTTGAGCTTGAATCAGAAATGAAGGTTCGTTCCAACTTAAAAGTCTTGAAAGATGTTTTAGCGATCGAAGATAAAAGAAAAGTGGGATAACATATATATACTACATGTTTACATTTTGTAATGGTAAATTTTTTGTTTTTTAATGAAGACTCGGTCGATCAACCTTTGTATGAAAAATATAGGAAGGATCTCATTCAAGGAGTTCGTTTCTGCAGGCCGGCGAAACTTATGAACTGACTCTGCTTAAAGTGATTGAAAAGAACAATCAAATCAACATAGCTGAAGAACATTATGTTCATCTCAAGCGTTTCTACCAACACATATGTGTTGCTTAAAGGATACAACTACTTTTCATCAATTAAGCAACCAATCTCAATTAATCTTGTCCAAGGGTTGGCCAACTTTGGCCGTGCTAGCCAAGCAACATGTATCCAGCTCCTAAATTCTTAACCCAATCAATCATTTTGTAAAGTTCGTTGGGTAGTCAGTTCATTATTACCAAAAATCCTGTTGATCAATCACTGATAACCACAAGTTCGATTTATGTTGGTTTCGAAAGATTATTTCCAACACAATACTCTCGATTTATTGAAGTTACCATCACACCTGCATAGAATAAATGCGCATAAATTGGGTCGGACACCTAATTTATTAGAAAAACACACATCGAAACAATGCAGCTATAGTACTATATATCCTATGGAGAGAGAGAGTTAATTTTCTTCGTTTTGGTAATGCGACTTTCTGGGTGAGATTTGGTGGCAAATTTGGCGCATGGAAAGAAGGAAAATTAAAATGATTCCTGGGGATCGAAGTGTTTGGATAGATTCATTTTTGTCTCGGAAAGTGTTTATAATCACAAGATCTGAGAGTACTGCAGAATATATTAAGCTATTAACAACTTGCTGATTATGGGGTCAATGCCATCTACTCCCTCCATTATTGGAAAATGAATGTGCATGTAAGCTTTGGTGATTGATTCTTTCCTGTTGAAATGGGGAAAATATATGCTGAAAGGAAGGAGAACTGCTTTTCTTCTTCTTTAATTTGAAAAGGTTAGCTGCAGGTTTAGTTCTTGAAAGTTCAAACTCTCTCCAGAACGATGTTCCAATGGGCTAAATGACCATAAGTCCAGAACCCTTTTGATGTCCCAATGGGCTAACCATATTGTTTGGTTCGATTAATCTTGGGAGTACTATAATCTCATCGTCTAGTACCGGAGGGAGTCTCGTTAAAACTGGAACAAAGTTCTATATAGACTGACCCCATAAGAGTTGATAGCGCCTCTGAGATTTTCAAACTTGAGACCTATCTAGTGCACTCTCTATAAATGCCTTCTAAAATGTACTTTCTAAGATGGAAGCATATTCTCAAGTCGAATCCACTTTCATGGAATGATTCAGTATTATTGGGCACAACCAAGTGGTACAACCCTCGACACCACATGTTAATGTGGGGTTTATACCAATAGCTCAAAAGCAATGGAATATTTTACGCAGTCAACGACATAACTGGATTATGCATACGGGACCTCACATGCACCCAACTTTCCTTGGTACATGAATATCGACTGGACGGACCTTCTTTGTATATCCAGGGCACTGTTGGCCGAGTTCACTCATTCATGCACCAAAAAATTCCATGATATTCAATCACAATGTCATATTCAATGAATATTATTGGAGGATGTTACGGACACCGACCGAACGGGAGACCGACCGGCTACAGACGGCGCGCTGGGCTCACTCCGGCCACCGGATGGCTGATCCGAACCGTCTTAAAATTCTAAAAAAAAAATGAATGGGCCCACGCGAGAATCAACGACATCCGATGTGTGTAGATGCTCGATCCAAACACCTCATTTTTTCGTATATATGTATAACATCGGATGCTGATGATTCTCGTGTGGATCCACTAATTTGTTTGTTTTTTTAGAATTTTTGGACGGTTCGGATTAGCCATCTGGTGGCCAGAGTGGCCCGGCACACCGTCAATAGCCGGTCAGTCTCCCCATTGGTCGGTGTCCTTAGATTTATCCGAGGAAAAATCTACAAAAGAGTACAAAACCGAGATGACGAGGAAAAAAAAACCTCCGAAAATTGGAATGCTTAGCCCTTGTTCGGTTATGGGTTTTGAGTAGTGTTTTTGAATAAAGGTAGAGAGAGAAATGAGAGTAATGATTATAGAGAGAGATAAAAAGTGGAGAGAGATAGAGTGAAAAATGAGAGTAATGATTGAAAAGTTAGAGAGAGAAAAAGTAGAAAAGTAACTTTTTTCAAAATTTACTTTTCTAAGTTCCAAACCGAACAAAGCCAAATGTACACTTTCCTTACCTCAGTTTATGGTCGTGTGCCCGTTGGAAACATAAACCCCACTGCAGACTATCTTGAATATTCTTGATCGGCCCATCTCACCTTTGAGTTTCTAACTCAAAACTCCACAAATTGAACTTGGAAGCGGATCGAGATCGACGGTCTGAATGAAAATCCTCACACGAGTCTCACAAAGAGATCCTCATAGAAGATTCAGATCCCGCCCAAAGGTATCCTTCCCGGTAGCACTTTTTTTTTTTTTGATTGGCATCCTTTCCGGTAGCTCTCCCGAGATCCATTAGTTGAGCAAGAATCTAAATCACACATATGAGTAGTGGCGGTCCACCCTTTGTCAAGGATGGTCACTTTGAACACTCCAAAAAAAATTTTTTTGATAGAATGCATGTAATGTTTTTTAGGTTTATCTTAGTTTAGTTCTTCTTGAACACCCAATCCAAAAATACTTGAACACACTACCCAAAATATTTAAACATCCAACCCAAAAATTAGCCAACAAATCAATCCAAGGTATACAACCGAAGTACTAATAGATACTGTAAGTTTTTATGTATACATAGTTGTGATTTCTAGAGGCAATAGAAAATTCTGAACGCGTTCGTCAAAATTTCGGGAGCCGCCACTGTATATGAGTGGAATCTTCATACTTCCTCCGTCCCAAATTGTTGGTCCTTCTTTCCTTTTATGAATGTCCACTTTGAAAAGTAAACATAAAAAGGTGTGCAACATTACTCTTTCACCCATTTTTTCAACATTAAGTGTCTTGTCAAACTATAAAAGTAGGAGCAAATTGAAAAAGTCAATACTAATTATATTTCTCGTCATTCTACCCATAAAAACTCACTTCGCCAAAAAGGGCAAGCAAATTAAGACAGAGAAAGTACTTAAGAGTGGACTTTGTACATTTATGTGATCTAAATTCGTGCTCAATCAAGCTTAATGGGCGTTGAATAATTTTTCGTAATTCAAAGCCCATCCAAGACTTCTACAAGTCGTTTGCCACGCATAAATCAATCTCGTACTATCACGAAAGCCTGTCACTTTCTTGATCAAGAAAAAAGCCAGACATTAACGTCTATTTTTAAGCCCTAAAAAAAAAGATTAGAAAAAGTATAAGCAGAAAACACGAAAGTGAAGACCCATTCATTCATCACTTCTCAATCTTGTTTCTGGGTTGGACTTTATTGCCCAAATTTTGAAACTAGGGTACTGTAACAATCCTGATTTTTGGTAAATAAAAATTTGAATTTTATTTGAATTATTTTGATTGTCTTTAAAATTTCCTTTTAATCTCTAATAATCCGTCATAATTAGATTTAAGTCTTTTAAAATTATATCTTTCAATACCGGACAATCTAGTCATTTTCTAAAGACAAGTATGCTTATAAAAGTACTTGTATATTTTCTTAATATTTGAAATAAGGTCTTAAAATTATATTTTTTGGCTAAAAATCCTACATGGCAAGTTTAGTTAGCTTCTAACCAACTAGTTAGAAAAACCTAACAACCATTTCAACTTAGTTACATTCTCCTAACCCTAGATGAACCTTTGCAACTCTCTTGAATCTTATGAACCTTTCCAAACCCTAATTGAGCCTTTTAGGCCTAAGATAGTAATCATTTCACTTTCTTGACTAGTCATTCCAAGATCTTATTTCTCATCATTACATCTTCCAAGTGTACTTTCCTCTTTACCCATTGAACGATAATTGTTAGGGAAATTCTTATCCTTTGGGTAATAGGTTTTGTTTCCATTTAGTTAGGTAAACCTAAGTACCAATTGACTTAGTTACATCCTCCTAGTGTTTTAGAACCATTGGACAAATAGAAGTAATCATGATATACCCAAAAGTAACACTCATGGCTTTGTGTCATCATTACCTTTATGACTAGATTCCATTTCTAGGAAATTGTTAACCATTGGTCCATAAGGTTATCTTTGGAAGTTTAACCCTTAATCATGACCTACCTTAGACCTATTAGGACTACTTGGACCTAAATGTACCTAGTATATATATATATTGCTAGGAGATTTATTACCCATTGGACCCTAACTAGTCATTAAGACCTTCCCCTTTAATCATTACCCCTTCCTAGCATTAAAAGCCTACTTGAACCTAACCACCCGTAGTCCTTCTCACTCATATACACATATGCATACATATATATAACACATGGGAGAAAGAGGAGAGAGAGAGAAGCCGAGAGAGGAGAAAAGAGAGAGAGGCCGAGAGAGAGAAGGGAGGGAGAGAGTGTGGTGTGTGCTTGTGTGTTGTGCACTCCAAGCCACCCTTTAGCCCTTAAGTCTATTTATGACTTGACAACTCATTTCTAGTCAATTTCTAACATAGAATCCTAGCCCTAATCATCCTAGATTTGATTCCTAAGTAGCCTTTAATCATCCTAGAACCTAGCTTTAATTATCCTAGGATTTGACTACAACCTAGACCTAGGAATGACTAAACATGGAAGGTTATTCTTTAGCCTAATCTACCTTATCTTTAGACTTGTAAGACTTGCTTAGCTAGGGTATAATTACCTAGGATTTACCCTAAAAAGACTAGGAACCTACTTAGTTTATAGCCTTATGCCTAAA
>JAOTQK010000003.1:17988200-18008918 GCA_025642025.1 Rhododendron ferrugineum
AATGAACCTTCTTATTTTTTAAGAAGGAGTTCCAAAATAAGTACTTATTTTTTAAGAAGGTTTCCGGAACGGAGCCTTATAGGGTTACACGATTCATATCAACTCCAACCCTTTTTAATCCGGTTCTTCAAAATTCTTACCTATTTTTTATGACACCTCTAATAATTCTCTCATCCCTTCAAATTTTATATTACTATTATTTCTATTTTAATCAATATTGTTCTATTTTTAAAAGGTATGGTAAATATCAACTAATCTTATCAAAAAAAACAAAAAGAAATGTACTTATTAGAAGTTTTATACATTTATTGAATAAATCTCTATTCTTCCTATTTGGAGGGTCATTTTTTGGTTGTTTTTTTTCCCTTCATCCTATATATTTGAAGGACCAACGGTCCAACACACATCCTCTAAAAATGAAGGAGAATTTTAAAGGATGGGTTTGAGGAAAATGATCCTCCAATAAAGAAAAGGAGAAACGGAGCATGGATGTATAGGAGATGCGCTTAAGATATACAAACACAAAAAGAGGAAAAATCACTCAAAAACAAAGAGAAAATGACAGTGAGAGAATATAATTGAGGTAGTGGATTACATATTAGTATTGCTCCCTTCTTCTCAGAATCTCATTTCGTTTGTCGGTTTCTAAAACCTGTCCATTTTGTCAAACGAAAAAGAAGAAGATATTTTCGTGAATGGTTTTCATAACGAACATAAGAGGGAGGAGGGTAAAAAGGTATGGTTGGTGGAGAACTTTAGTAGGCCTTTTTCTAAAGTAGCAAAGAAAAGAAAATTCAAACATGTCCCTATATGGGTTTAATTAAATCTCCCCGTCCAATACGTCAAAAGTCGTTTGTGACCCACACAAATCATATCGTATTTGTTACTCCACAACAAAGGCCGGTCCGTCCTTAAACGAACAACTTTTATGCCCAAAACAAAGGTTAGAAAAGGTAAAAAGCAGAAAACACCAATTACCAAAGGGTGAGTCGGTCATTTTGTCAGCCTCAATTTTTAATTCAAGTTTCTATTTTACAAAAATAAAAAAATAAAAAGAAAAAGAAAAAAGAAGCCACTTGCTTCCTAATTCCTATGCTGGACTGTTTTAGCTCTCAAGTTCTGCAACAGGGCATCCTTGAAAAAAGGGGGAAAAAAAAAATCTCAAATAGGTCACCCATTGGGAATGGAAAAAATAAATAAATTAAAGGGCTTAAATTTCTCCCACAAATTTTATTTTTGTCCCCTACTTTTAGTAATTTTCATTTGTTTACAAAATGAAACTGATTTTCGCGCTCCACTTTTTACTGATGACGATAAGTGGAACGCCATCAATAAAAAGTGGAGCGCGAAAAACAAAATCCCTTTACAAAACCCCATCTTCTCTCTTTCTCCGAGGTTCCAAAAGCGTCCTAAAAATTAAACTGGAAAGTCTATGGACACAACAAAATTGTGCACAGATCGTGCATAGAGGTGTTTGGGAGCCTACTTTTTGGCTTTTTCATTTTTAACTTTTTGGCTTTTTGGATTATGGTTAGAATCTATTTTGAATCTGGTAAAGTGTTTTGAGAGGTATGTGATGAAAATGAATTATGATTTGATTTTTTACCACGTTGCCCCTGGTTATTATGATGGTATATAATGTGTATAAATAACGTTTTAGTTAATTTTTTGAAATTATATTGTGAAATTATTTTCTTCTTCGTTAATTGAAAGTCTCGCACTATATTTTAATTTTTTTGGTAATTAGGAAGAATTCTAAAAGAAGTTTAAGACGGAAAAGGGTAGGATTGTAAATTTTTTGAAAAGGGTAGAGACACATATGTCTTTTTTCCATGTAAAAATCAAGAATGCAAAAAAGAGAAGTTGAAAAACTCCTCTTGGCTTCTTTTTCCATTTCAGCCTCTATCCTCAAAATCTGAGAACTCATTTGTTGGGAATGAATTTTGGTGGAGTGGAGGGTTGCCAAACACCCAAAAGGCAAAAAGGAGAATTGGAAAATGCAAAAAATAGGTAGGCAAACACCCCCATTATATTGTGGGGCTCATAAAGGATCTCAGACAAAATAATTTGAGCCATTTATTATGTTTAAAATATTTTTTTAAGAGTTCTTGCGAAAAATCAGCTCAATTCAATATATATAAGTATTTGATCTAATCGTTTAACTTTTCATGATCCGAAAAATTAAAAGAAAAGTGAGACGGTTAGATCAAGTTCTTATAGATATCGGATTGAACTAATTTTATGTGGGAAACCTTTGAAAAAAATATTTTAAACATAATGAATGACTCGAATTATTTTATGGGACTCATTATGGGCCCCACAATACCATTTGTGAACGATTTGTGCACAGTTATGCTGTGTCAGTAGCCAGGTTCTTGATTAGTCAAATGGCAAGGTGCTGTTCCAAACGACGTGGTTTTCAAATCTCTCGTCTTCTTCGACTTTCCCAATATTTTTGCATTCATCAGACCCTACCGCACTAGATTCCGGAGAGAGAGAAGGAGGGGAGAGAGAGAGAGAGAGAGGTGTGAATCTGAAGGAAGTAAACAGCGTGCAACGGTCGACCCATCTCACAATCATAATCATCAATAATCATCACATACTGCTTATCTTTTTTCACGGGGAAAAGCTTCTTAACAATTCCCACTCTCCGTGTATTTTGCTCATCTTTCCACACCCATTTGTCTCTTTCCATAATACTCCTCCTACTAAACAAACACGTAGGTTAAGGGGAAAGAAATCTGATCAATAAAGCGGTCAAAAAAAAGAAAACGGGGAAAGATGGGTCTTCGAATCTGAGCTCCCCAAATGCTCTCTCTTTCTCTCCCTTTTTGAAGCAAACCATATGGCCGCCGATATCTGGCACTTCATCAAGGTATTTTTTGGATTAATTTCTTTCTTTGTCCCCCTTTTGATCTTCATTAATATGCCATGCGTATTGTCAAATGTGAAGTATTTAGGCGACTTATTATTATTTTGATTTCCTTTTAGCTGTTACTTTTGACTGGTTTTTTTTTATATCGTGCGTGTGATTTCTGATCTGGGTTCAGAATATAATCGATCAATTTTTTCCTAAGCTGTTCAATATCAGCAAACCCATATTCTTTTTAGTTATTATGATTGCTTGCGTGTTTTCGTCCTTTGCCCTGGATTTGATTTCGCACGTTTCAGCAAATGAACACTTATTTCTTGTCTGTAATCGTAATGTTCATTGTTTTCTTCGCATTTTGTAGCTTTATAGCTCAATTATGTCGGATTATCGATTGAAGTCTGTTGACAATTTCATGAATTTTTTAGGTTATTTGTTATTGTTGCAATTGCTCTATTGCCTCTTCCTAACATTAGAGAAGCCTCTGATAGATATGCAGGCTTTCCTTTTGTCTCAATTAGTGGGAGTTTTTCTTGGTAAATAGAAAATACCCCCTTACTAATTTTTGACGCTGTTGTGATGATTACATGAAAACCTGCACATGCCTTCTTATTTGGGATGATATATCTTGATTACCCGAAAGCCTGCAATATTTCAGTTTATCGGATTCTTTTAAATTTTCAGGATATACTAACCATAAAGGCGCCAACGAAATCACCATTGGCGTTGAGAATGATTGTCTTGACATTCTCAATGTTATGCGGTCTTTATATCTGTTCAATCTGTCTAAAGCAAGTCAGTATCCGCACAAATGGTGGACTCATTAATATCGAAGTGGTCCAAAGGCCGTGCGAGCCGCCTAAAATAGAGGCATGGGAAAGAGCTTATGTGCACTATCCACTACCCAAAACTTTCAGCAGGTAAGCGTAAGACATTACATGTTGTAGTTCCAGGTTTCATATTGGATGTACTGATATATGATGATGTGTATAATCATAATTAGGGCCGAGTGTAGATGCAACCCAGTGAGATATTTTGCCATACTGTCTACGCAGAGATCAGGGAGTGGATGGTTTGAGACATTGCTAAATAGCCATTCAAACATAAGTTCCAATGGAGAAATTTTCTCAGTTAAAGTCAGGAGGAGTAATATCTCAACAATCGTTCAAACTCTGGATAATATCTACAATCTGGACTGGTTGACTAGTGCTTCCAAGAATGAATGTACAGCTGCTGTTGGCTTAAAGTGGATGCTTAATCAGGTGAGATATGTGTTAAAAGTAGTTCATCGATTTTCTTGTTTGGGAAAACATGTCATGACTCTTAAGATTAGCGATTACTAAAATTATATCTTAATAGGATTCGTATAGCCTACCCCAATTGATTGGAACACAAGGCTCAGTTTGGTTTGGTTACTCTTTCTTTGGTTGTTCAGCAATTCTTGCCAAGAGTCAAGACAAGCACTGAATTGATAATTGTTTAATAATGTTTACAATTATGCCATGTTACCCTGGCAGAGACATCCTAGACTAAAGTATCATAGTTGTTTTAACTTTTTTCCCCTTGAACTCAACTTGGATTTGCTGATTGAATAATCTCAACAATTGATTAGTCCAGTCAATGTGCAGTAATATTTGAGCCATCATTCTAGTGATCATTTAATGCCCCTAGGCTCTAGTCAAAACATCTGGATTGGTTGACAGAGGATTTAGAGGTCTTTAGACTCTTTACCACACCTTCTCACATTGGAGTCTCCACATTGTATCCAAAGATAAGTTTTGCTCAATCAAGGTGAACTGCCCCATCTACTTAATCTTGCTTCTGGTGTGTTGGTGTTTATGACCCTTCTTTTGGATCATATCTACCCATTTACTGCCCAAGTATGAGGTCCGTGGTTGTCTATGATGTTTAGCTTAAGTGCATTTGGCAACCTATGAAATCTTACTTTTTGGCAATACACCAGACTATTATTTAGCAAACAATGAAACAGAAGATTGCAATTGCACAGCATGGCAGACTAGCCCATTAGCTACCTATGCTGGTATTCAGTCCATATTACTTACTTCCTTAGCACCAGGCATGTTTTTTGGGATGTAACCACAGTAGATTAACCTTACTTTTATAATTTTGAATGCAGGGTTTAATGCAGCATCATGAAGAAATCTTAGAATATTTCAACACAAAGGGTGTTTCTGCCATTTTTCTCTTTAGAAGAAATCTTCTGCGCAGAATGATTTCAATACTTGCGAACTCTTATGATCAAAATGCTAAGCCGCTGAATGGAACACATAAATCTCATGTGCATTCACCCCATGAGGTCCTCTCTCTCTCTCTCTCTCTCTCTCTCTCTCATATCATGACCTAGTGAATGTATTGCAGGCAGAAATACTTGCAAGATACAAACCTATGATCAATACAACGTTGATTATCCCAAATCTGAGACAAGTAGAAGAGATGACTGCCAAAGCTTTACAATACTTCAACAGCACTCGACACATTATCCTTTACTATGAGGACATCATAAAAAATCGCACGGTAAGACATTTAAAAAACAACAAACCTGATCTTTGTTTTCATCCACAGAGAATGTCACCGTTGTTCCATTTATGTTGCAGAAACTGCTAGACGTCCAAGACTTTCTAAGGGTTCCTCAGATGGATCTAAAGAGTCGACAAGTGAAGATACACAAAGGTTCCTTGTCTCAACAGGTGGAGAACTGGGATGATATTCAGAATACACTAAAGGGAACACCCTATGAAAGCTTCCTCCATTCGGATTACAAGATGTAGAGTCTGCACTCCCTGTAAATGTAGGATTACATAACTTAATTCTTTATTTATTTAGGGAAAGGAGCCAATAATACAACCCAACTTGCTGACATTTTGGCTATAGAAGTTACCCTTTGCTTCCAAGCTGCCCCCATCCAACGTCGTTATTCACTAAACTTTTTGCCCACTTTCCATGTCGGGTAGAGACGTAGTTGAGCTGCTACACAAAGCAAAACACAGCAGATTCACCTGGCAATCTTTGTTTTTGTTGTATTTTTCAATTACCCTGAATTTTTTCGTTTCATTTAGAAGAAACACAGTAGACAAGTTTTGGATAGCCATTGTCTAGATATTGTAAAGTTCCCATTTGTAAGCCACGGATGGTTTTTGCGTAAAGGATTTCCAATGGTACACTTGTTCATCTTATTGGTTTTTCGCTTTTGCATCATCTTTCTTATGCTGTAAAGAATTCTTTCCTTTCCTATTCGAGACTTTTGTTGCAAGTAGAACTTCATCGTGTTGGGCAAACCATGTAGGAGTAGACCATAAGATGAAAATGTGGGATTTATTCATTACTTCTTAGTATTTTTCTTTGTTCTTTGCCAGTTCTATTTGGGCACTCTATTTTGGCAGTGTCAAGAGTATTTGAACATCTTGCTGAATGCTTGGGTTTAAATATCCGAAGCCACTTGGTGGGGCTAAACCTAATCTTTACTGCCCAGAGCATGCTGTAGCTATAGTAGAGTCTGCCCAGAGCATGCTGTAAATATCCGAAGCCACTTGGTGGGACTTCAGCTTCGGTTTCAATGTAGCTATAGTAGAGTCTGCTGTCTATCTGGTGCTGTGGATAAAACTCTCAAAGGAGTAGCTTTTTTGTATGTCCTAAAATTAAAAGAAATCATTTTGTTGAGGTCAAGACAATTTTTAGCTATGCTAGGATAACTTAGGAAATGAAACTAAACTTCCATCCATTCAACTATAGTCGAGAGAGATCTTATCGGCCGGCAAACTGGAGACGGACGACTTTGGTCCCCAACATTGTTCTCCGACCATGTCCCCTGGGCAAAAGGGGCCAACTATCATTCATTTTAGGTGAGACAAACAAATCATGAAGCATAGTTGAACAAAGTTTAGACCCGTTGAAGGGAGCAACTGGCTTGACTTGACTTAACCCGGGTTGGCCTGGTGGTCAAGACCTGAAACTTAGGAGATATGCTCTTTTTTAAGGTCCCAGGTTTGAAACATCTCTGGTGCTATCTACTCCTTCGGTGCCCCGCCTTTAACTGGGTTCCTTGCTAGTGGACGGTGGGATTAGGTTCTTAGGATTAGTCGAGGTGTGCGTAAGCTGGGCCGGACACCAAGCATAAAAAATAAGAACGAGCTCGACTCCATGACCAATCTGTACAATCGATTTTAACAACTGTTTCCCCAATAATTCCTGCTTTAAGGTATTGTACAATTTTTATTTTTTTTCTAGGATTATCCCTGCACTTTCTCTAAAGAATCCATTGTGATCATGAGCACTTTCCCAGTTGAAATCGTGTAGTGCTTAAGAGACGCAAAATGTCAAAAAGTTTGAAAGTTTTGATCGATTCCAATACCTTTTCAAACGCATACTTTTTCTATCTTGACATACTTTATGAACGGCTAGTAGGGAAAGATTTTCAGTGCCGAGCGGATACCACGTGGTGTCCAGTCGGTGCATTCGAGCCGTCAATTGCGTTTTTGGGCGGCTCAGATTTGGAGGGAGAAAAAGGAGAGAAAGTGTTGGAGCGAAAGGAAATAGAGGGTTTCAATCTGAGCTGTCCAAAAGTGTATTGGACGACCTGAATGTACAAAACGGGTACTATGTGGAATATACCTACCCGGCACCGAAAAATTTCTCGTAAAAATAATTTATCATTCGCGTATCATTCTATAAATCTCTGGCCTCTGGGACGGTTCCACCTAGGCAGGGCTGGAGAGTCTTGCGCCCTCTGGATTTTTAATATTCTACGTACCATCACCCTAAATTTCTATTTCTTTTCAATATTTCCTTAAAAAATTAAATTAGTATTCACCCCTTTCCATTTCGTGCCCTCTGGAACTTTTGCCTATAATTTTTCGTGCGTAGTGACAAATATTTAAGTTTGACGATATTTGGTTGCGCTTTACTCGTGAGAATTTTTTGCAAGATTATGATTGAAAAATGTTCGCTAGATTTCCCGAATCCGTCACTATTTCTATTATGTTTTTTAGCATAATATTCCCTCCATCCCATAATGTTTGGCACTTTTACTACTTCAGTCCTATGAAAAAACTAACTATAGCTTTTAATTCGTAATATTTTTTATAAGCAATATGGATCTTGTTTGATAGATTTTCATTTGTTCTATTAAACAACGTTCAAAAAATCGTAAAAAACATTATAAATCGAAAGATATAAGTAATTTAAAAATAGCACACATTCTAAAAAATGCCAAACATTATGGGACGGAGGAGGTTCGAGTTGGAGTCGTGGAGATAGTTGGTCAAGCATTCTCCAACTATAAATAGCTAGTTCGTTTTCACTCTCATTCCCAACTACCGCCTTCCACTTATCATCAATGGAGAAAAACCATGAACATTTCTTCTCTGCAAGTCTCAACCACTTCTTCTTTTCCAATGTGATGATAATGATGATGATGGTTGTCCATGGCCTTAGCCATGGCCATCCATCGGACCAAGCAGGTCGACTCAGTGCCTTGTGGGATTATACTGAAAACCCAACCCAGGGAGTTGAGGTTGATGATCATAATTTGAATATGGTGTCAAATAGCTCGAGTGGTGGTGATGAAGTAGTGTATCATGATCAAGTGGGGAAGATGGAGGATGATCTAATTGAAGGCGGGCTTCCGGGCCAGCCCTCCAGGTCAAATTTCAAGCAATATGCAGGGTACGTGAGTGTTGATGAACCCAAAGGCCGGAGTCTTTTCTATTATTTCGTTGAGGCTTCCCTTAATCCTTCTTCCAAGCCACTTGTTCTTTGGCTTAATGGAGGTTCTCTCTCTCTCTCTCTCCATTATTTTGTGGTATTAATGCCCATGAAGTAGGATTATTTTTATTATATTTAATATGTTTCAATATTTGGTTGTGGCGGCGCCCACCTCGACTAATACTGGACTAATATGTGAAATTGTGAATGTTGGAATCACAGGGCCAGGTTGTTCATCAGTTGGGATAGGTGCCATGGTAGAGATTGGGCCTTTTGGGGTGAAACCAGATGGTAAAACGCTTTATACAAGAAAACATGCTTGGAACAAAGGTGGGTTAAGTGTTACTAAATTATTATCCTTTATGCCTATCGTTTTTCTTTCTCTCTCTGTTCCAATGTACTCCAGCTCATATGAAAGTATAGGGAAATGAGAAGAAACTCATAGAAATGATCTAATGGCTGAAAATCCATTGAAAGTAAGAAAAAGTAGTACAGAAAGTCCAATGAGTCTTGCTTCTGAATGTAGGTTGTGTCGCCTTTGGGCTCTATTTGTTTCGACGTAAAAAATGTTTTCTGAAAGACATTTGTCCTTATTTTCGGATGTTTGGTTGTAGTAATTTTTTTTTCTTCTTTGCAAGTTGTTTTGCTCTCAAATTTGAAAAATAACATACCCACCCAATGTTCTCAATACTAACCTTAAATCAACTGTGAATTGTTTGTAGAGATTATTCTTATTGGATTTGGGTTAGTGCTGTGAAGCGAAGTCCCACATCGTCTATGTACCAAAGTAATATGAAGTATAGAAGCGTGAGGACACCTCACTTCAATAGCTAGCGTTGGGGTTGAGTTCTACCTAAGACTGTGTAACAACTGCAGGATATGCTTATTACCTGCTCGATAAAATGCTTTGTTTGTTTTGTGTGTGTCCAAAGTTGAAGCATTGGGCTTTGTCAAAATTTTGTTGATGCACTTGTTTTTTTTGCAAGTTTGATCACCTAATACTACGAGTAACATTTTCTATTACAAAACAAAGGCAGCCTTAAGTTCTAGTACTTGGCAACTTACATGCTTTTAGTATTAATGCCTCTTCTACTTTCGATTGCAGTTGCGAATGTCTTGTTTGTGGAGTCCCCAGCAGGAGTTGGATTCTCCTACTCCAACACTACGTCGGATTACAACTTGTCCGGGGATAAAAGGACAGGTAATTAAGTTATCGTGTGATTGTGTATGTGGTGATTCTCATCCCATAGTGTGGTTGTGAGTGCATTAGGTCAAGGCACTCTGTAATATGAGCGCAGGGAACTTTGGATTATTTCTTATCCAATCATACATCTAAATAGAAAGAGCGATTTGGGAGTGTGTGAATTAAGCCACTAGTTAGGTCTTCACTGAAGGATTGTCCACCTTCTGAATATGACACTCATCGTATTTTTCCAGCTCAGGATGCATACACCTTCCTATTAAATTGGTTCAGACGATTCCCGCAGTACAAGGATCGGGACTTCTACATTACTGGAGAAAGTTATGCGGGTACGTACCTTTTTTTTCTGACACCAGAAGTTCTTTCTTTAACATAGTCTAATGGAAAGGGAAGCGGGATGTGGGGAGTTTGAACCCAACCACATGAGCTGGAGAACCATTGGCCTACTTTTGGATATATTTTGAAGAGACAGGAAGTGGATGATAGACATAGATATGCAAGAATATCTACATGATTCATTTCCTGAGTCATGCATTTTACATGGCCGTTCGAAAAGCCATGTATTCAAGAGCTTGGGATACTGTCCCCATTCTCTGTTCTAATCATCTGACCTAACCTTCTAGTAGTAATGGACTAACTAAGTTTCAAATATGGTGATATGCGGTGATAGAATTACCTATGGATTCAACTTGCGATCGGTAATAGCACTAGAAGGGTGGATAGAGGTGTTAGTATAGCGAACATCTGAAACCCTTATCTAAAGGCTGTTTTATTTCCAGGGTTCTACATCCCAGAGCTGACAGATACTATTATCAAAGGCAACAAAGAGGCAAACCCTTCCTCAATGATCCAACTTAAGGGGATAATGGTACAAAAAGCTCTCTCTCTCTCTCTCTCTCTCTCATGCTACTTTGAGAACACCATGACAATAAATAAGTATGAAATGTACATAACCATTTTTTTGTGATATGTTATGTAGATAGGAAACGGTGTAATGAACCTTGATACAGATCGAAGAGGAAGATATGATTACACTTGGAGCCATGCCTTGATCTCGGATGAAACTCATCGGGGTCTTATAGAGAACTGCCTTACTTCCAGTGGCCCAAAATGTGATGAAATTAGAGTGAGAATCAGCGATGAAATGGGTGACATAGATTTATACAACATCTACGCCCCCCAGTGTTTGAATTCCTCTCAATTGTGGAAACAGTCCAAATGCCGCGGAGGTTATGATCCCTGTGAGGAAGATTATGTTCAGACTTATCTCAATCTTCCTCAAGTACAGGAAGCTTTACATGCCAACAGAACAAAACTGCCCTATACATGGGAAGCTTGCAGGTTTAGTTTTATAATCCTATTGTTTACTCTAGTTTTTCTATGTTTAAATCATCTTGTTCGTGTGAATCAAAACAATATCAAGAATGCATATCTATTTGAAGATGGTTATTCTCTCTCTCTCTCTCTCTCTCTCTCTCTCTCTCTCTCTCTCTCTCTCTCTCTCTCTCTCAGTTTTGTGCTTACTACTTGGAAGGATAGGCCATCAACCGTGTTTCCAATATATAGAAGGCTCATTGCCTCTGGTGGTCTTCGGATACTTCTTTATAGGTAATTCAGCTCTTCTTGTCATAATTACTACAGCATTTCAAAGGAAAGGGCTAACAATGACCAATAGTAGTACGACATGTCCAAGAAAACTATATAAAAAAGTGAAATATCAACTCATGTTTGTCTAATGCAGAAAAGACCTGGTGGATTAGTTTTTGGATCAGATAATTTCTTCCCCACCAAAATGGCAGACTCTTCTTATCAGTTTCCTTTGATTTCTAACTCTCTGGATCTTGTGAACATGTGATCGACAGTGGCGACGTGGATGCAGTGGTTCCGGTGTCTAGCACTCGGTACTCCATTGAAGCCTTAAATCTTAAAGTTGTCAAAGCTTGGCATCCTTGGTTGGATGCTACCGGAGAAGTATGAATTAAGGCTTTTTATATATCCTATGCATTCTGATCATTTTTCTTCATATTTTCTCCTATCATTATCCTTTCTTTTCTTTTCTTTTGCATTGTGCATCAACTGGTGTGTGTTATTTTTGTAGGTGGCTGGATATGAAGTGGTTTACAACGGATTAACATTTGCAACAGTTCGAGGCGCTGGTCATCAAGTCCCACAGTTTAAGCCACAGAGAGCTCTGACCCTATTCAAGAAGTTCCTAGCAGGACATTAGTATTTCGAAACCTCTAATGAAGGGATGCCACGGGTTGGGCATGACAGCTATTCTTTTCTGCAGATCTCAAACTGCTGCTCCTGGAACTGCTCGTACATTTCTTAATCTTGTATCTGCAATTACTATTCTTGTGAAAATAAGATGGATTGCTTGCAATCATGTTAAAGTAAGTGAAAATCTGAAATTATTGTATTGAACGGCCACTCCATATTTCTAGCAGAGATGAGGAAATATTCGATTTGATGAACTTATACTTCTGTAGATAACGTCATAACGAAAGGATTTGTTGTTCTCTCCCTTCTATTGCATATACCAAGTAATTACAATGACGATTATATTATATAGTCATTGAACATTGCATGAAAATACAGTCCGAGTGACCGAAAATGATCTACTGATGGTCGACTTGATTCAAGTGAAATAATTGATGATTTTCAATTTGGTTGATGACATTGCATGAAAATACAGTCCGAGTGACCGAAAATGATCTACTGATGGTTGACTTGATTCAAGTGAAATCATTGATGATTTTCAATTCGGTTGATGACATTCAGTCTATTTACTGAGTCAATGGATTTACTGTATAACAACCCAAAATTTTCATGCTTCTGTGGCTCACTTGAAACTAAACACTCTGGTTGCTAGAAAAGATCTGCAATATACTGGTTTCTAACAACTATTTGACATAATCTACGCGTTTCCACCACATAATCTAAATGTGAATTTGAACTTCAAAAGTTCTTCCTCGAATGTGAAATGCAAAGAGTCTTCCAAAATTTTAGCAGGTATAGATGGAACAGGATAGTTTTTTATCCATAATTCTGAATTTGAGCATAGTTATGATTGGACAGGTTTGATTGGACTTCAATACAATGGGTATTGACTGACTTGAATGGATTTCCATATGTAATCAGATTTCGAATGAATTTTGCAGATCACAATAATCTTGAATGTGGGCATAATTAAATTAGCACATTTCCATGATTCTGAATTTGAGCATAGTTATGATTCTATTTCCTCGTATCATATCGAGTTGGTAAAGCATTCTCCAAATATAAATAGCAAGTTTTTGTACATTCACAAAGTCTACCTCCTTGCTCTCATCATCAATGGGGAAGAACCATGAACATATCTTCTCTGCAAATCTCAAACACTTCTTCCTTTCCATTATGATGATGTTGATGATGATGATGGTGATGGTCCATGGCATTAGCCATGGCTATCCAATGGACCAAGCGGGTAGACTCATGGCCTTGTGGGAGTATTCTAAAAACTCATCTCAGGGACTTGAAGTTGATGATCATAACTTGATTGTGGTGTCAAATAGCTTGAGTGGTGGTGATGATGTATATTATGATCAAGTGGGAAAGATGGAGGATGATCTAATTCAAGGTGGGCTTCCGGGTCAGCCCTCCGGGTTGAATTTCAAGCAATATTCAGGGTATGTGAACGTTGATGAATCCAAAGGCCGAAGTATTTTCTATTATTTTGTTGAGGCTTCCCTTAATGCCTCTTCCAAGCCACTTGTTCTTTGGCTAAATGGAGGTTCTCTCTCTCTCTCTCTCCATAAATTTTGAGGTAGTAATGCCTATGAAGTCGGATTAATTTGTTCTTATTGGCATTACAGGGCCAGGTTGTTCATCACTTGGGATAGGTGCCATGGTAGAGATTGGGCCTTTTGGTGTAAACCCTGATGGTATAACGCTTTATGCAAGAGAACATACTTGGACTGAAGGTGGGCTGAGTGTTATACTATTATATCCTCTATGCCTATCATTTTTCTGTTTATCTCTTTTCCAATGTACTCTAGCTCATATGAGAATTTTTGGGAAATGAGAAACTCGAGAAATGATCTAATGGCTGAATATCCATTGAATTTAAGAAAAGTAGTACTAGAAAAACAATTCTTGCTTCTGCGTAGGCTGTTTCGTCTTTGGGCTCTATGTGTTTCAACATAAAAAACATCTTCGGATAAATGTTGTCCTTTTTTTGGGGAATCTGGTTGTGGTAAACTTTTCTGGGTATCTGGTTGTGGACTCTAATTATGGTTCATTAGATATTATTCTTGTTGGATTTGGGTTAGTGCAGGATTAAAAATGCTTGTTTGTTTTGTGTGTCCAAAGTTGAAGCATTGGGCTTTGTTAAAAGTCTGTTGCTATATTTTATTTTTTTGCAAGTTCGATCTGCGAAACACTAGATTGCAGTTGCGAATCTAGTGTTTATTGGCAAAACAAAGGCAGCCTTAAGTTCTAGTACTTGGCAATTTACATGCTATAGTGTTAATGCCCCTGCTACTTTCGATTGCAGTTGCGAATGTGTTGTTTGTGGAGTCCCCAGCAGGGGTTGGATTCTCCTACTCCAACACAACAACCGATTACAACTTTTCCGGGGATAACAGGACAGGTAATTATGTTATTGCGCAGATTGGGATCATCTAACCCAAAATCTCTATTCTTTGCCTAATGCACTTCCTGCTACATGATCACATCTTGTGATTGTGTATGTTGAGATTCTCATCTCATAGCATTGTTGAGAGTGTATAAGGATACGAGGACTGGGACTTTGGGAACGGAAGATCCGTAGACACAAACACAGCCCCCACAATCCTACCCTAGACACGATTACACCATGACACTCTTATTCTATTTTTTCCAGCTCAGGATGCATACACCTTCCTGTTGAATTGGTTCAGAAGATACCCGCAGTACAAGGATAGGGACTTCTATATTGCAGGAGAAAGTTATGCAGGTACTCTATTTTCTGACACCCGAAGTTCTTTCTCTAGCTTAGTATAAGGGAAAGGGAAGGGATGGGAGGATTTGAACCTAACTACATGAGCTGGAGTACCATTGTCCTGCTTTTTGGATATATTTTATCAAACGGAAAATGAACAGAAATAACTATCCAAATGCCACTTATTCAAGAGCTAGGGATACCGTCCCCATTCTCCGTTCTTACCTTCTGACCCGCCCTTCTAAGGTTCCTTTATTCTTACAATTGTGGTGTGCCGTGTGAGGTGATAAAGCTACCTACGGATTCAACTTCTGAAAGGTGATAGAACTGGAACAGTGGGACAGAGGTTACAACAGCAAACGAGGGCAAGTTAACCATTAAGGTCCCCATATCAGCAGAATTTGTATTTGGGGTGCCCTCCCAGGCTTAAACGCTGTTTGTTGTCCAGCTAGTACATGTTTGTTGTTATAGGCTTTTTTATTTGCAGGGTTCTACATCCCAGAGCTTACAGATATCATTATCAATGGTAACAAAGAGGCAAACCCTACCTCAACGATCCAACTTAAGGGTATAATGGTACAAATCTCTCTCTCTCTCTCCAGTTATATGACTTTCAGAAAATCATGATAATATGGTTTTACAAAACTAGTCCAACGAAATCACATATGGAACGAACATAACCATTTTCTTGTGAAATGTAATGTAGATAGGGAATGGGATACTGGACCTTGAAACTGATCGAAGAGGAAGATACGATTATGCTTGGAGCCATGCCTTGATCTCAGATGAAACTCATCAGGAACTTATAGAGCACTGCCTTTCCTCCAACAGCCCAAAATGCAACGAGACTAGAGGGAGAGTCGGCAATGAAATTGGTAACATTGATTTATTCAACATCTACGCCCACCAGTGTTTGAATTCCAATCAATCGTGGAAACAGCCCAAATGCCGCGGAGGTTTTGACCCCTGTGAAGGAAATTATGTTCGCACTTATCTCAATCTTCCTCAAGTACAGGAAGCTTTACATGCCAATAGAACAAAACTGCCCTACACATGGGAAGCTTGCAGGTTTAGTAATTTTATTTTTTTATTGTTTACTCTAGTTTCTTATGTTTAAATCATTGAAATTTCAAGAATGCTCGTCTATTTGAAGATGATTACTCTCTCTCTCTCTCTCAGTGTCGTGCTTACTGCTTGGGAGGATAGGCCATCTACCATGTTTCCAATATATAGAAGGCTCTTTGCCTCTGGTGGTCTTCGGATACTTCTTTATAGGTAATTCAGCTCTTTTTATCAGTATCACTCTAACATTTCCAAGGTAAAGGCTAACAATGATCAATGGTACAACATTTCCAAGAATAACCATATCTTTTAAACAATGATATATCAACTCTCACGTTCATTTAAAAACATACCTTGGGGAATATTTTTTGGATCGAATAGTTTCTTCCACACCAAAATTGCACTCTCTTCTTGTCAGTTTCCTTTAATTTCTAACTCTCTGGATCTTCTGAACATGTCATGGACAGTGGCGATACGGATGCAGTTGTTCCAGTGTCTAGCACTAGATACTCCATCGGTGCCTTAAATCTTACAGTGATTAAACCTTGGCGTTCTTGGTTAGACGATGTTGGAGAAGTATGCATTAAGGATTTTCGCTATTTCTGTGCATTTTGGTTAATTTCTTGGAAGTTTTTTCCTGATACTTTCCATCTATTTTTTTGGCTTGTCTATCTACTGGTGTGGGTTATTTTGAAAGGTGGGAGGACGTAAGGTGGTTTACGACGTGTTGACGTTTGCAACAGTTCGAGGTGCGGGTCATCAAGCTACACAGTCTGAGCCACTGAGAGCTCTGTCCCTATTCAAGTATTTCCTAGCAGGAAATTAGTAGTATGAGGGGGATGCCATACATTTCTGAATCTTCTTACTGCAAGTTAGTCTGCAACTATTATTCTTGAAGAAATAAGATGGATTGCTTGCAATTGTTCAAGAAGTGAAAGTTTGAGATAACCGTATCAAAAGGCCTCCCTTTTGTGGCAGAGATAAGGAAATGTTTCAATTCGATGAGCTATTTGCTACCCCAAACTAGGGCAGCTGCTCGCGCTCGAGCTGTTTGTGGCTCGGCTCGACTCGTTAAAGTTCGGCTCAGCTCAACTTGTTTAGTAATTGAGCTTGAGCTCGAGTTTTGGGCTCGTTCACTAAATGAACCAAGCTCAAAACTCAAAAGCTCGACTCGGCTCGTTAAAACTCGACTGGACTCTATTACTAGTAATAGAGTCTGGAGCTCAAGTTTTGGGCTCGTTTATTAAATGAACCGAGTTCAAAACTCAAAAGCTTGACTGGGTTCGTTAAAGCTCGACTCGACTCTGTTAGTAGTAATTGAGCTTGAGCTCGAGTTTTGGGCTCGTTAACTAAACAAGCTGAGCCCAACACTCAAAATCTTGGCTCGGCTCGTTTAAAGAGGCTCGTTAAGTAAATTAGCCATACTCGCCTCATTAAGGGCTCGAGCTCGAACTCGTGTTCTAGCCTTGTTTAATAAACGAGTCAAACTGAAACACTTCAAAGTTTGACTCGTTTGCACCCCTACTCCAAACAAAACTTCCTCGATGTTGGAGAAAAACAGTAACATCACAATCAAATGAAACACTAGTACTCCCCAATGCCATCATTCACCAACCTTTTTAAAATTCAAATACAAACGAGATTGGGAATTTACGTAAGCAACCGGTAAGAGGGGGGATCACCTTTAATTTGGGCACCCTCATCTGGTGACATCCATCAAATAGCATTTGGATTCTCACCTAAAAAAAACTGACCACATTCTACACTTCCAAATTCAAACACTAGTTTCACTACAAATAGGACTACACTGGATTCTACCTTGCTAGTTTTCAAAAGATAAGGCGGGTTTTTTCGGCCATCCGATACCATTACACTTAGACATACGGGTGCTATTGAACATTCACACTCGTATCACCCGTTCCCGAACCAATACTTGCCCATTGTACGGTCGTTTTTAGTGCTCTTTGTTCGTGTTACGTATCATTTGATACTCCTGTTACCTTACATCGCTATTGTTAGTACACGGTCCGCTTTCGCTGTTTGAAACCTTGTTAAGCAATTCGTACACGTACGACAGGCAACAACTTGCGGAGATATGGAAGTGATAATGATACCATCACCGTCTGTCAATTCCGACTGCCACAGCGCATCCGCCCCCACCAGCCCCACCCGCACCTTCAACACCTCTCCCGACGGAAGCGGCGTCACCACCTCCGCCAGCTCTCCGTCAACAATTCCCTCCCGTTGGGAATTGAAGCCCGCACTTCCAAAACCACAAGATAATAAATCCAGCAATCACGACGATGACGACAGCTTCGAATTCCATTTCAGCGGACAGTTACAGAGGACCGCCGACGAGCTCTTTGACGGCGGCAAAATCAAGCCTTTGAAGCCGCCGCTGCCGCCAAATGGACTTACCGATTCACTGGAATCGCCGTCCAACACGAAGAATCAGATAGAAGTTCTGTCTCCACGGAATAAGAAGTGCGATTCCGGACAATTGGCGGCCGCAATCGAACAGAGTCATTGTACTTCTTATTCCACGGAGACAGAACTGTACGTCCTCTCTCTTCACGGAACACAGAATCCGATGTCTCAAGAGAATCGAAATGAACGGACAGAAAAACGAGAAAGAGGAAGAGAGAGGACGTACAATTCGTCGGCGTCGAGTCGGAAACAGAGAGGAACCAGATCTCTGTCTCCGTTCAAATTCAGCGAAAGCTGTAGAAAATTCTCGAATCCATTGCCACCGAGTAAAGCGAAAGACTCGTCATCTAAGAAATGGAAGCTGAGAGATTTGTGGCTGAAGAAGAGTAATGAGGAGGAAGTACTGAAGAAGTACTCGGTAATGAAGAAGAGTAGTGGTGGAAGTGGTGAGGACGTGAAGGAGTCGAGTTTTGGGTCGACAGAGTGCGGTGGTGGTGGAGGTGGGGTGAGGAGGAGAGGGGCGGTGTCGGCTCACGAGCGGCATTACGCGGCGAAGAAGAAGGCGGCGGAGGAGATGAGGAGGAAGACTGTTTTGCCTTACAAGCATGGGTTGTTGGGTTGCATGGGGTTCAACTTCAATCCGGCCGTTCATGAGATCTCCAGAGGCATTGGTTCTCTGACACGTGGATAACGCAATTTTTTTTAATTTTTCTTTTGCAAAAGATTAACTATGGCTAATTTCTTAACGGATCCCTGGCTCTAACATGTGATCGTAGAGGACACATTCTGTACACGAGAGACGTTTTCAAGTTCGAGTTGATAGAACAATATTGATATGTTGTTGTAATCTATGTGCTAAATGTATCATTGTCGCCAAGAAGGGGAAAAAAAACTTGATGATGTATTGCTCCTTTTTTTGGCACACAACATTAAACGGAGATTATATTAATACACTTCCTTTCATATTCACCTTTGTACTGTAATTGGGTTGTTATTGATGTCTTATTATTTGGTAGTAATAAGGATGTTTATTTTTCTTCATTTTCTAGTTAAAATGTTTTCTAAAGTAAATCCAAATCAGGTATGTCATAATAACAGTAGAGAGAAAACTACTTTACACAAACTATTCCAATCATGAATAACAACAACCCAATTACTTTAGAAACTATTTCAACCCAACTACATAACAACCCAATTACCACAAACTATTTCAACAAGTAATTTTTCAATCCAAATGACTAGGAAAACTTATTTAACACATGACAAAACATCACATCATTCGCCATCTCTGCTTTTACACTATGGCTAGGGAAAAAGACAAGTGAGCAGTCAGAATGCCCATTGTAGTGTTGGAGATGACAAACTAATCGATCTTGCTGACCTCCGCTCAGTAGACGGTGATTTTAAATCAATACATATCTCATGGATATTAGTATACTTTCACAACTATTAATACATTTTTTTTCGAATATCAATGCACTTATTACATATTATCTCAGCCCTTAAGGCGGATGTTAGTATTTTCCTAAGCCTAAGACAAAATCAAAGTCTACTAATAAGGCCTCGTTCCGCTAAAATTCTTATTTTTTAAGTACTTATTTTTTGTTTTAAGAGATGGATCATTTTCTTATAATACATCACCTTTAGGCTCCGTTTGTTTCGATGTAAAATGTTTTTTCAGAAATAAACTTCAAACTTTTATTTTTCGGTATTTGGTTGGCACTTGAAAATATTTTCAAAAATCAACAAAATAGTGTAAAGAGAGAGAGGAGTGGCTTAAACGGTGGAGAGATATAAAAATATTAGAATTGAATATAAATCAGGACTGACGATCAAGAAAACTGAGCAGTGAGAATTGCAGTAGAAGACAAATGGTTCATTTCGGAAAATCACTTACGGAAGATTTGAGGGTAAGTCATTTTCATCCAATTGATGAAAAATATTTTACATGTAAAATGTTTTCTTCGTTTTTCACACAACCAAACACTGAAAAATAGATAAAATATTTTACATCCAAACAAACAGAGTCTTAACTCAAAAAATAATTACCCTTATTTGAGTTAGTGAAACGGGCTTAGGTGAGAATAAAACAAAGCAAAATCAACGTTGCCATGATTTGCCCAGGAAACAAAGAGTCCTGCTAGCTGCACCGAACAAAGGGTCACCGAAATTGTACCGACGGTCACCGCCGGGCCATTATACACGAAAAAATAGGGTGTTTGATCCATGTCCCTACACATATCGGATGCAGTTGATTCTTGCGCAGGCCCCCTCGGTTTTTTTTTTTAGAATTTCTGATCGGATCGACCGTCCGGTGGCAGGAGACGGCCCGGCGGTGGCCGTCGGTACGATTTCGGTGGACTTTGGTCGGTCCTCCTAGGTTTTCCGGGAAAGAGTCCTTCTATATGTACCGAAAGGGGAGGAGAGAAAATGCACCGACCGCCGCCGGCGGGCCATCTCCGGCCACCGGACGGCCGA
>JAOTQK010000003.1:18015244-18031494 GCA_025642025.1 Rhododendron ferrugineum
TGGCCTTGATGATCTTCCTCCCCCCTCCTCCCTCTCTGCCTTCCGCGCCCTCTCCACCGAACACATCTGGTCCCTCGAACCCCCTCTCCGCGACGCCCAGTGGCGCTCCCTCTACGGCCTCTCCCACCCCGTCTTCACCACCGTCGTTGACAAGCTCAAACCCTACATTGCCCAGTCCAACCTCTCTCTCCCCTCCGACTATGCCGTCGCTATGGTCCTTTCGCGGCTCACCCACGGCCTCTCCGCTAAAACCCTTGCCTCGCGTTACTCCCTCGAACCCTACTTAATCTCAAAGATCACCAACATGGTCACCCGCCTGTTAGCTACTAAGCTATACCGTGAGTTCATCAAGATCCCCGCTGGCCGCCGCCGCCTCAGCGAAACCACCCAGGCAAGAAACAAATTCATATCACATTGAGTTTTACTTGAATGTTTAACGGACTCAAAATTTTGAAGGCTTGTTTTGCTCTTTACAATTATGTCATTAATGAAGCTTTTAGTACTTAGATTTGAGTTTACCGATTGGAGTGATTCATACTAAATGGAGCCTTTACTGAAAGTTGAGTAAAATTTTGAGCTTGGACGGGAGATGCTCATAGAATGGTTCCTTACATTTTCTAGAATTCTTGTTGTTGCTTCTCTCTTTCGTGAGAATTCCTTTAGAAAAATATGGCATAACTACACTTATGTTTATGTTCCAAGTTACAACCTTTAGTTCTAACAATTCACTGATTTTCGTAATGCTTCGGTACGAAATATAAATTTTTAGAAATAACTTTGCTGCCCCAACGTCTAATTCCTGGCTTTGTCCCTGATTCAGGCCTTCGAGGAACTCACCTCCCTCCCCAACATTTGCGGCGCCATCGACGGAACCCTTGTCAAGATCCACTCTCTCCCTGCAGAAATTGACCCATCTACCTACCACTGCCGCCATGGATTCCCTGCTGTTAATGTTCAGCTAGTCGCTGATCATAAGAAGATTTTCTGGGATGTGTGTGTTAAGGCTCCTGGGGGATTTGATGATGCTACCCATTTGAGGGATAGTCTGTTGTACAATAGACTCATGACAGGGGACATTATTTGGGATAAGGTTATGAATGTGAGAGGTCAGAATGTGAGGCCTTATATTGTTGGGGATTTGGGTTACCCTCTGCTCTCGTTTTTGTTGAATCCATTTACTTGGAGTAGGACGGGTACGCCAGCTCAGAACGAGTTCGATGATGCGTTGTTGAAAGGGAGGAAAGTTGTAGAAGAAGCCATTGGGTTGCTTAAGGGGAGGTGGAAGATTCTTCAGGACTTGAATGTGGGTCTGAATCATGCCCCTCAGACCATTGTTGCCTGTTGTGTTTTGCATAACTTGTGTCAGATTGCAAGGGAGCCGGAACCGGAGCTTTGGAAGGAGCCGGAGGAGAGTGGGCCTGTACCGAGGGTGCTTGAGAGTGAGAAGTCGTTTCATTACTTTGGACAGAATGTGAGGCAGGCTTTGGCTGATGATTTGTATCAGAGATTATCTAGGTAAGGGGTTCTGCTCTGAAGCTCAGGATTTCAGAAACATATATGTAAGAATGTGATAATGCTGTTAACATGATTTAGATGGGTTTTCCTTCTTTTGTTTGGGTTCCAGTAATCTTTGTGATTAGCATTAGTATTAGATTTCACGTAGTTGGATTCCAATTCTGGAAAGTAATGTGTGTTTGTAGTTCATCCTGAAATTTGAGATCAAAACCTAGGAATGATGTACTTTTTCTTGGATAAAGTAGCAATGCTAATCTGTCTTTTGTGTGAAGGTTGCTTATGGATTGTACCAAGTTCTTATGTTCGTTGTGATTTTGAGCTTTTTGCCTACTTTTGAAAACCAATTGGGTTAGTTATGGGCATCAGATGACTCACAAACACATAGGCAAGGAGTACCTTTAGATCAATGGTTGCAACCTGTGTACTAATCATCGAATTGGATGTTGATATTGATCAAAGTTTGTTGATGTTGGATTTGTTGATTCATATAAGTTGCAAGTGACTTTGGAAAAAATATTTCAATCCCATACGCAATCCAGAGGTACAAGTGAGAGAGATGATGACCTGCGTTATTTGGTCCCTCGCCTGATCGGGACAATTGGTGACCTAGACAGCAGGGGTGGTTGTTTTTTTTTCCTTTACCAGGGACAACGTCTCATATTTCAGATTTGTGTAAGCAATTGATTGATTTCCAGCAGGATCAATGGATCATCAGTGTCAACAATCTTAGTTGGCCAACAACTAGAATTATTTTTCCCTTCTCTCTATCTGAATTCTTGTGAAACAAATGGCCAAAAGAAAAAGGGAACTTTCATTATACTTCTGAGAGAAACCAACGCGTATTCAATCGCATACATTAAAAACAGAATGAAAAGCGCATAAATGACACTCCATCAATAAAAAGGTTCCCGTCCAAACAGGCACAATAACTGTAATTTTGGTGACCGGCTTCAAACAGAGCACAACATGAATGTGCAAATTCCGTGTGAAGTTCAAGCATCAGCATAAGAATTGTGAGCCAAGACTTGAGCAAAATCAAATTGCAGGGGTCCAAACTTTCCAGTGTGCCAAGCCCTTGAAAACGAATGAAAGCACCTATCTCTGTAAACGACTTCTGACTCCTTTTGTTTGGATGAAGACCATAAAAGTTAAACTTCCTGGAGATTTTCCCAGGCGTGTTTCGCTTTTTATTGTGCCTTCGCAAGGGTTCGACTGGACACACCATGTAACAATTTGATGAACCCAAGGAAACTGAGCTTTCCATCGGTTTGCCGTATCCAGTCATGGAGGACAGCATGAACTGGAACTGAGGGGCTTAGGCCAAGTTCCTGCCAGGAAAAATACACCAACGTACGTCACTTTATTATGCACAGAAACATGTATCGATTCGGGTGTTGTTTTTCTGATCTAAGGTATCTATCTATCTACAAGCAACAAACTACTGAATTTTGCATTTCTTGTTGAGTCATTTTTCTGCATAACAACCTCAGAGCTCTATTTGCTTTGTCGGGTCCTAGGAAATAGGTGATTTAGAAACCAATACTTCGCTGATCAAACTAATAAAAATCTTGAATGCTTGTTCAGGTCAATTGGGTTTTCAGGAATATCAGTTTGTCATAAGCAACAGCAAGCATGCCATGCCATGACATCAATTTTTACTGTTGTATTTTCCCCATTTCAAACAAATATAAATGAACTTCCAAACACGACGTGACCACATAACCCGTACAGGCTTTCCTGAAAAACATTAGAATCAACCTACCGATGCAAGTTCCTCAATGACAATAGCCCGGTTTCCTCCCTTGTCGAAAATTTCATATGCACTACGAGCATGTTGTTCCCAGCGATCAAGTGCCTCCAGCTGATATACACTTAATGCAGCTGCACAGAACTCTTCAAAATCCATTCTTCTGTATTGCAGTGCATTTAGCTGCAAAGCAATGGGAATTTAATGGCAGCTAGTTATAATCTTATGCTTAGCAAATCATGGAACAGCCACACAAACAATCAAAAGCGTGTTACTACCGAGGGAAGAAAATCGGGGATGCGAGAATCCTTCATTGCATCCGTTGCATTTTTCATCAGGGCCTGCTCAAAACAAAAGAAATGAGAACTTCTATCGCAATTTTAGTCGAGAGTCCAAAAGTTAGGAATAAAACCAACCGTTTTAACACTGTCTAATGTTATGCTGCCATTTTTGTTTGGCTCCAATAGTGCAAATTGCTCCTTTAGATAGAAGAGTTCATCACCTGTCAATGTCTTAGACAATGCCTGCCAAGAGATGCACATAAAGTGAATGTTAGAACTTTCTAAAGGTAAGCAACTAAGTTCAAATTCTCATAAAACCATGACAGGAAGGGAATGTAGACAATATTCAGATTTTAAGAAAGGCGTGTTTATAATAGGCAGAGGTAATGAATTTTATATTTTTCCAAAAAGTACATCAGTCTAACGATATACACACCCTCAAAGCAGCCTTACGCAGAGATGAAGATCGCATATATGCCTTCATGATTCTGAATACATGAATATCAAGAGGCACTTTTACATCATTACAGTTTCGAATCCAGGGATGACCTGCAAACAAAAGATTGTGGGTCAGTGACAAACAAGGAAGAGTGCAGAATCCTAGCACTTTGAGACAAAAGGAAGCACTCACTTAAAGCCTGTGTGGCACTCATCCTCTTCCTAGGGTCTTTATTTAATAGACGCTTGACAAAATCCTTAGCCTCTGAAGATAAAGAAGGCCAAGGAGCTTCTTCAAAACTCGGGTCAGCTTTTAGAACTGCCCGAAAAATACCAGACTCAGTCCGGGCCCAAAATGGGCGACTGCCACATAGAAGAATGTATGCTATCACTCCTATACTCCACACATCAGCTTCTGTACTGTATGATCTGTGTAAGACTTCAGGTGCCACGTAGTATGCACTCCCAACGATGTCGTTAAGCCTTTCATCTGCAAAAAAACAATAATCATTGAATACTTTCCAAACTCCAAAGGCCGAGGAGGAACAAATTGGTAAGATCTTTTGATCTAGCTAGAGATGACAAACCTGGCCTGACAAAATCTGACAATCCGAAGTCTATTGCTTTTAACTGGGAGTGCTCATCCTTGGAGGTAAACAAAAAGTTCTGATCCAGCAGATAAATAAAGCTCAGATCACCACACAAAAAAGTAACTCACAACCTTTACTGCCAGAAACAGTTATTTAAGTACCACAAGCAGTTATGTGGTTTAGATAACAGAGTAGGACAGAACTATTCGGGTCTTTTAAGATGAGATACTGCTGATAGAAATGAAATGTCTAGATCAACGGACTTAATGAAGCTGACATTACAGCTGAACAAATGCACAATAGTTGGCCAAAACACTAACAATGAGTTCACTTAGTCATCTAAAGACGAAAGAACCAAATCCTAAGAATAGTGCAAGACAACCATTTGCTAAAATGGCTGCCCTCAATTAATCAGGACAATATCAACCAAGCAGATCTAAACGGGTATGGCTCCACAATGCTACCTATTTTCCCTTCTTTTTTTTTGGCAAGAGGGAGACAAACAGAAACGGAAGCGACTTTACAGCACATCAAATACCAAATTCAAAAGCAGATAAGAAAATATGTTTCACCTCTGGTTTTAGATCTCGATGCACCACACCCTGGAGATGACAAAATGCGACAAAATTAAGAATTTGTACCATGACAGCCTTTGCTTCATCCTCGGAGTATTTCCCACCCCTAGAAAAAAGAACAAAAATGTCATCATTCACTCACCAAATACAATATGTTTAGACACATTAAAATTTCTGATCCTACAAAAAGCAACACCTTGACAGTATTCTATCCAAAAGCTCCCCTCCTTCGCACAACCTGAAATACGCAGAACAGAACAAAGGTTTAAACTCCCGTGGTAGATGTAGTACAAGCATCATGTTTGTGACCCTCAGTAGCTTTATGTTATGTTAAATGAGGACCAAAAACTCCAGCAAACTACATGCTTGCACAGTTGCACCTGATACAGGTACGCTAGAGTTCCATCTCAAGCGTTCGTCACTTGGAACTACGGTTTCGTTTAATTTTTTCATTCACCAAGTCTTACAGGAAAACAACGAATTCAGCCCAAAAAAAAAAAAAAAAAAAAACCTAAATTTTGTTTTTTATCTCCACACTTACTCCATGGCTATATAGACATTATCATGGTCTTCAAATGCATCATAGAATTGCACAAGATTCTTATGTCCTGCCAATGCCCGTAGTATCTTCACCTCCCTTCTCACATCCTCAATCGCAATAGCTGTTGTCATCTGAGAATGAAAGAAGAACATCGCATAACATTGAGGCTCAATCTTGACTGGAAATTCTAAAACAAATAAGTTATCAATTTCAAACCACAAGAGTAGAAATAACTACAAAACGGTCTCTATGGAATATAATGCCCTCTGATTAGCAAATATATAGCATGAAACCATGGATTTGAATCCCGCGCCATACAGGTCGGTACGTACCATTTTTGGCAAATCCAGTCCCCTAAATTTGTAATTCCATTCCGGTCAAATACCATTTTCAATTTTATTTTCCTTTTAAAATAAGAGTGGCGCTAATGCCACAAGTCAGAATGTTGGAGCCACGACCATTAATTTGAAATGCCACATATACCCTTTCAATCACATCTCTTTGCTCCACTCTCCCGCCTTCCTCTCCCCCCTCTTGGCCTCTTCTCACCTCTCTCTCTCTCTCTAACAACAGCAATCACTCACCCAACAATGCCCTCTTCTCCTTCCGATTGAATCCTTACCAAAAGCAAAAATGCAAACCAAAATGAATAGAGGGCCACCGCCATTTCAGACATCTGCAGCACATCTGCTCATCAAGTAGACTGACAACCCATCCGAAAGGTTTCTTAAAATAAAAGGCCGACACGAGAGAGTCGAAAACAGAGGTAACAGGAATGTCGACGAAATTAATAATTACCGAACAATAAGGAAACAATTGCTTCAATTAAAGGGCCAAAGTGGGAGAATCAAAGACAGAGGTGAATAGGAATGTTGCCGAGAAACCCTACAATCAGGCATGTTGGAAAGAGAGAAATGGCAATGTGCTTCGGAGGGGTTTTGAGTTGGCAGAGTCATTGTGTAAGCATCTGTTAGGGAGATCTGCACTTCGTCTTTCTCCGCAGTCGGCATTTGAGTTGGCAGTGATGGTAGTTTGGTTTGTTGCCTTGCTAGAGGTTTGCCGATCGCTTGGGGTCTGTGACTGTTGATGTTTGGAGGAGTGAAAGAAGCAGAACGATGAAGACAGAAGAAAAGGCAGATGCCATTGAGATTTCAGAGCGAGGCGCACAGGAGATGAAAGAGAAGAAAGGCTGTGTGTTGACTCTTGCCACAAGTTTTAGGAGGGTAAGTACGCCAATTTAACAATGATGTTCGTGGCTCCAACATTCCGACTCATGGCATTAGCGCCACCCTTAAAATCAACCTACATGTTACGCTAAATTTTTCAATGTGAGGAAATAACACTAATAGCGATACGCTAGAAACTGTGCCCGGTATCTTACCAGTACCATACGACAAAAATTACAAAACCCTCAAACATGGTTTTTGATCCGCATACCCCCAATTCCAAACATGGTTTGAATACTGCAGAAGATGAACACTGTAACATTCAATCGCATCCACAACCCATGAGATCTTAGGCTTTAGCTGTGCTATAATATGTCAACAACCAACACAATTGGGTAATGTACAATTTTTAATCCCTTCTATTCCCTCAAAAGTCAGAAGTAATATTCCACCAAAACACATAGGAGTACTAATATAATTTAATAATAGCATACATATGCATATACACAGAGAACTTTAGTTTAGTAAGGGGATGTCAAAACCTTGGCTTTGGGTATGACTTTGACAGCAACCTGCTGACCCTTGAGCTCCCCCTTCTTAGCCACGGCCGAACAAGTATACCCAAAATGCCCTCTCCCCACCTCCTCCCCAACCTCATACCTACTCGTGAACTGCTTCGAGAACCCAAACCCCTTATCAAGCCCCGCCGCCGCCGCTGCATCGCCTCCTCCTCCCTCCCTCTCCTCCCCCTCCGGTATCGCCGCCGCATCGCCCGCCCCCTGCCGCCGCGCCAAGAACGCCTTTATATGCTTCGCCGGAGACGGCGGCGGGAACGGCCGCCTGAACAGCCTCCGCGGCGTCGAGGTCGCGCTCTCCGCCGCCGACGACGGAGGCGCCGGAGACTTCTTCGAGAAGAAGTAGCGGGCCGGGCTGGGGCTGTAGAAAGGGAAGAACGGGGACTTTTTCACGGCGTCGGCATCGGAGGTCCGGCGAGAACCCCTCGCCGGAGTTTCGTAGGGCTTGTCGGAGTGTCTTTTCTCTAGGGCTTGTTCTGTTTGTTGTTCTTCGGTGAAGGGGGCGTAGGGGTTGGGCTTTGGGGGTTTCGAGGTGCAAATCCCCATACTGTCCCCTTTTCTCCGATCAGAGACTAGTTGCTCGGAGTGGTTCCGATGGCTTGTGATTGTAAATTCATTCGAGCCACTTTTGTAATTTCATTGCAATGCTGGGGTTCGGAATAGAGAGAGAGAGAGAGAGAGAGAGAGTTTTATGGGTTAGACCCCGTTTTAGTTGAGCCCCGTAAATGGAAGGTACTAATTTAGAGGTGTGCTGACAACTGAGTTATCGAGATCGAGAGAGAGAGAGAGAGCGAGAGAGAGAGAGAGAGTGGGGGGGATAATTATAATGGGAGCAGGAAAGAGACGAGAGGAGAGCTTTTGCCGGTACGGTGGAGAGAGAGAGAGAGAGAGGGAGGAGAGAGAGAGAGAAGGGGGGGAGCTGGTTTTATGGCTGCACATTGGGGCTGGCGACGTGGCGCCCACATGATATTTGACTGATCATTGAATAACTGAGATAAGGATTGGGTACCGCGAGGCTAGCGTAATTCGCCACGTGGTAAACTTGTATTGGTTTGATGTCCAGGGTGCGTTTGGAACACGTAGAAAGGAAAGGAAGGAAATGAGAGGGAAAATGTGAAGGAAAAATATATACTTTGCTCGCCGTGTTCTCTTTTCTTTTTAAAAAGAATTTTTCAAAAAATTTCTCCTAGATTCCTCTTATTTCTAATATTTCTCTATTTATCTCTCTCCACTTATTACTCCTAATATTTTTCAAAAAAAAATTTAAAAACCAAACCAAACACAGCAGCTGAAATATCACTTTATTTAAAAAACAAAAGAATAATTCATTTTGTTTCATATCTTTTTAATGGAGTATATTTCAAACCAACCCTTAAGAGATGAATGAATTTGAGAAACATGATTGTGATTTGTGATTTGTCTTTTCTAATTTTTAAAAATTTATAATCGTAATTTTGTTTTTAAAATTTTCTCATCAAGAGGAATGAAAAAACAATCAATCCAAATGTTAAAAAAAAAAAATAGGCATGTTACAAACATTTGTTTTACCTTATTTTAGATTAGAAGAACGAGATGATAGCAAAAATTATGCCAGAGTTATAGTAAAGTAAGGGGAGTGAATTTGTCACTCCCATTTTTTGTTAATGTCACTCCCCTTTGTGTCTCTTTATTAGATGATTTATTTTGTGAGATAAGTGAATGACATTAACAAAAATGAGAGTAACAAAATTAATTCCCTAAAGTAATGTACCTTTTTCTTAGAAATGACAATAAAATCATACAACATAGGTTAGAAAGTTAGTAAGTTAATAGATGCCAAGTCTCTCGAGACCTGAACTTGGAACAAGTACCCAACAAACTAGGTCAGCTTGCAAGTTCAGTAATGCTTGTAATCATGGATGAAACTATATGGAGTAGCATAAAGTGAATAGTATGTTACTATTTAAGTTGATTGTTAAAGAGGGGGACATGACATTGGTCAAAAGACTTTAAAATTGTTGTGCTTTCACTTTCATGTTGAATTTGTAACCATAATGCTAAGGTGAAATGATGGATTGGATATGTGGCTTTTACCGTTACAAAAGTTGTGTCTGAATAGTGTTTTTTTTTTTAGACGGTCAGGGTGTTTCGGTCAGCTTTCTAATTTGAAAAAATGAGAATAAATAGTTAGAACAATTAAAATAAACAGTGAAAATGATGTTTCAAACAAACTCTTTAACTTAAAAAAATACAGTTATTATTCCCTAGTGGAAGACAACGTCATGACCAATACCCTTCTAATAACGGTCAGCTTAACTTAATAAAATGTGGACCTTTTTTTTCTGATCAAATTTCAATGATTCGAACCGTTCAATATGTTCAGAATATGATTTTAAGAATACATGAGAGAAATCGTCAAACATATGACCGGGAATGGCTTGATCTGAACAGTTTTTCATGAAAATGCATTTTATAGTGTTTTTATAAAAAATTGCTAGGATCAAGCCCTTTCCGGTCATATTTTTTTCGTGTTTCTCATGTTTACCTTTAAAATCAAGTTTTAAACACATTGAACAGTTTGAATCATCAAAATTTGATCAGAAACAATGTCAAACTCATGAGGGCTGCATTTTTATTAAGTTAAGGTCATCCTCATTAGAAGCTTGGTGACGTTATGACATCCCAACTTAAACAGATTCAAGACGTAGTACTTTTACGTCTCTTTTTTTGGCGCTCCATCATTTGAACCAACTTTATTTAGATATACTTATTCCACAATAAAATAGGAGTTGAAATTTTGGCCTTAATCTCGTTTATTGTAACCATAATGTGTTGCTTTACGTTATCATTTAGTTGAATTATCATAACCAAAATTAGAGTAAATCATTTTCAGTAGTATTGTGTTGCTCAAATATTGATAAGTGTCACCTTAAAACAACTACTTCTAAAATAGGTATAACCCCCAAGGGGCAAGTCCGGTGGTGAAGGCCAAGAAATATGAGTTTGCTTCCTCTTAATATTTCGAGTTCGAAAATCTCATATGCTATAATCTCCTTTAGAGCCATTGGAGATTTGTCCAATCCTTTACTTCAAAGTCTCGAGACTAGTTAATGTGCGCTAGCTGACTCGAACATTGGTTATCAAAAACCTGGAAAACAATTGACTGAATCATTTTCCCCGGATACAACAAGAGGTAACAGCCAAATAGCCAATTCCAAAAATATTTAATTTGGAGATGTACACTGGCTTGGTAGTCAATGTAATTGACAGCCAAACCCCCTTGCCGTATGCATGGTCCCAAACTCAGCTGTTATTTTCATCACCATAACTTTATTTTTTTTATAGCTTAGATGTCCAGATCAACATACGTATACCTCGACTGATCATGAGACCAATCTCGCCGTCCGCTAGCGAGGATTCCAAAGCGAGTATTAGGTCACGTTGCTTATTTGTTCTCGTTTTTTTCCTTATATTTTTTCCATCCGTCAAGACGTACAAAGCTCTCAAGATCGTATGAAGACAAATAGTATACGCATCGAGGTCTTATTCAGATCAACTGCCACCCAAAAAGCTAATGGTCGAGCTATTTGGACTGAGTTCAAGTTCTGGGGCTGTCAAAGAACTTAAGCTACTCTTTTCTGAGATTTTCCCAAGTGCATATCCTGAATTTGACACCAAGAATTTAGCCATTTATATTACAAAGGATAAATAGTAGTCAGGTGCCGTTCCAGTTTACCTTCTTTTTTTAAAAGTTCTTTTTCTTCAATTTTCAAACTCAAATATAATGAAAATAAAAAATATTTTTTTAATATTTTTTGCACCGTATAAAAGATCTCAATGAGATCTATCAAACAAGATCCATATTGGTAGAAAAATTATTTGCGTAAACACATGATTTTTAAGCTTAAAATTATATTTTTTTTCTAAATTTTTTTCTTTTTAGAAACCGGAACACCCCCTCATTCTGATGATTCTGATTTTTTGTACTCCTCTTTTTCTGGTGATATGTAAATAAATAGATTACTGCGCATACCCGCCAGAGCCGTCAGGGAGAGATCAAAACTAGGTGGCATCTTTAGGAGACCCTCTGAAATTACATTGAGGTTGAAACTTTGGTCCTACCATTCTAAGCATCAAAGAGTAGGTTTATGGCTCCTTATACTTGTCGGAAATGTTGCGTGAAAAATAGAAGAAAAATTAATTTCATACCCTTTTCTCATTTCCTCCGTGCAACTGAACAGGACCTAAATTTTTACGAAAAACTTGGGCCCAACTATTGAGCAAGGAAAGCTATAAATTCTTCCCGATGGAACCAACCTCTTGCTCATGTTTTTTTTTTTTTTTTACTTCTTTGATTTTACCACAAGTCCACAACCTTCACTCCTTTTAAGGTGTGATTGTGATCATTCTTCAAAAGGTTAAGGCCCTCTTTTCTAAAAAAAAAAAATTCAATTTTTAAACTCAAATATAATGAAAATAAAAAATAATTTTTTGATTTTTTTGCACCGTATAAAAGATCTCAATGAGATCTATCAAACAAGATTTATATTGGTAGAAAAATTATTTACGTAAATACATAATTTTTTAGCTTAAAATTACCTTCTTTTGTCAAAATATATTTTTTCTCCGATCCGAAACGGGGCTAAATCGTCTTTCATCTCTCCCTTCCACTGTTACTGCACTAAAGAAAAAGGCAAAGAACCAGTACTTCAGTATCTCATAGAATCCCACCACTCCTTTTACCCTTTACTTTCTCACTAGTGACTCTCTCTCTCTCTCTCTCTCTCTCTCTCAAGAGTCTCCAAAATTTTATTCATTGCCAAAATTTTATTCATTGCAAACCCATTTGCTTTTGGAAGACATCCTCCCACATTTCATCATTTTGAATTGAAGTCATCAGTATGAGTGGGTTCCCCACTTAAAATGTTAATTTGAGGGGAGTAAATGATCTCTCATGCACCCCACTCTAGGGGACTCTAGGCCCTTTTCCCCTCATTAAGATGCCATTGACATGGGACATATATATACATATCAAACTTTACCACCATTATACTGTACCATTTAACCGCCATCTGCGGAGTTAATCGATGCACATTATTGGAGCCTAGGTGATCAGTTGTGTTTGGGGGGTCCCACATTTGCCTGTTGAAGAGAGGTGCAAGATGGGGTTTTTTTTTTTTTTTTTTTGATAAGTAGAGGTGCAAGATGTTATAACGTCCTCCGTCTCGTATTGGCAGTCTACTACAAAAAGACGTTTAATTTTCAAACCAAAAATGAAGTATTTTCGTACATAATTTTTTTTAAATGTCTCGGCAATTCTGTTCTGTCCCACTGCATAAATTTGTCTCGTAAAATAAGAAATTAGTACTTAAGAAATAAGGGGGTGTTCCGGTTTCTAAAAAAAATGAACTTTTAGAAAAGGAAGGTAATTTCAAGCTCAAAAATCATATGTTTACGCAAATAATTTTTCTAGTAATATGGATCTTGTTTGATAGATCTCATTGAGATCTTTTAAACGGTGCAAAAAAAATTACAAATTTTTTTTTTCATTTTCATTATATTTGAGCTTGAAATTACCTTCTTTTTAGAAAAAAAAATGTTCAAAAAGAAAACAAAGCAGCACCTAAGAACCTTAATAAAATGGGGTCTGATTGTCCTATCCGTCCTGCTCTACAGTATAAACAACATGGATCATCAAAGAGGGAAGGTGAACCCATAATGGATAAACTGCATTCAGCAGAGTCCCAACTGCCTCCATCTACTAGTACTTGTCTGTATATTGTTCTACAGTACTATTTCAAATTTGTAGAGACAAAAGAGAAGTAAAGGAAGGGAACAGACAGGAAAAAAGCAAATACTACTATAGATTACTAGTACAAAAAAAGATTCAAAGTTTTCAACATTCGATGGACTACAGCAATGCTGACTTTATTAGATCCTTGTTTTTCTTTAGCAACTCAGGAAAGTAATATGAAAAGAGAAGGATCCTTGTTTTTCTTGAGCCCACTTTTGATAATCGAAATTGTTCACTTTTTAAATCTCGTCGAGACCATTGGTTACTTCACAAATCACGTTGATCGAATATCGTTTGATATAATTTCGGAGCATATTTATGTTGATATGAATAGGTAATTAGAGGTTTTTTTTGGTCTGTTTATGTCGTTTGTTCTGGTTTGAAGTTGATTTCATCTGTGCTTTTGGCTATGGTTTGAGTTGGATGTTCCTTTGAGCTCTTTTACTAAAATCGGAGACGGGCCCAATGCCCTGCATTTATGTATGGTCTGCCTTGGCAGTATGTGCTTGGAGCCTCCTATTTGATGTGTTCTGGTGGCTAGGTTTCAGTAGTTTTGGTTCATTCCTGTATTTTCTAATGAAATCTGTTTAGCCTTCAGGCTTTTACCTTCAGGTATTGTGAAATGAATTGCTTGCCTGTGACTTATCAAAAAAGAAAAAGAAAATGAGGTGGAGAGAGAAATAGAGTAATGATTGAAAATGAGGATAATGATTGGAGAGAGATAGAGAGAGAAATGAAATTAATAATTGAAAATATAGAGTAATGATTGGAGAAAGATATAGGGTAATGATTGGAAACAAAACTAAAACTAAAACTAAACTAGGAACCGAACAAAGCCTTGTGATCTTGTTTTTGCAATCCTTTTTTTCCTTCACATATGCGTGCTCTAAAACTAAACCAAACGATATCCGATCAACGTGATTTTGACGTGGTTGATGGTCTCAATGAGATCGAAAAGATGAACTATTTTGATAATTGATGTGGGGCCAAAAAGTGGGCCAATAGGGCGGTCAGTGGACTGCATAGGAGCTGCATCCATATGAAAATAACCCAATTTAATTTCCCCTTTCATTTGATAAATCAAAAAACAAGGAGCATTAATCGTATAAGATACCTAAAATAGAATTCCTTTACCGATTGCAAGAAGGTGTCTATTTTGTTGTGGAATAGCCCATCACCATCCATCCCAAAAAGTAATCTACAAACAAGAGTAATTATTTAGCATTTCCTGAATATCAGGTAGCGTTTCCTACATGGTTGATTATCAGGTAGCGTTTCCTACATGGTAGATCTGACTATTTACGTAGCAACAAATTATGCACTAGAAACATTCTTATTCACTTTTGTTGAATGGTTAAAAGACAAAGAGTGATCCACATTGCACGATGTCGTTCTTTTATCTCAAAGAATACCATATGACAATGTCAAATGGTACTCCGGAGAAGGGACGACTCCACTAATTGGCAAAACAACTACCTCAAATGCAAACTTTGCAGACCACATGTAATTTGATGATCGATCGACATTGGTGTTCACCTAAGTTGGCCCACAAATGATGTGCATACGTGCAATCAACAATGCATTTTTTTGTAATTTTCTTCCGGAGATTTGAATATCTTCTTGTGGAGGAGTGGCTGACCGAGCATAAAATCCTCCATCTTAGGCTCCGTTTTCACTAAAAATTTTGCACTACAACTTATTAGTTTTTGTGAAATTGTTCTTACTAAACTAAATTTGCTAGCTTTTTCATGTTTAGATAGAGCTTACAGTGTTATACCAGGTTGTATTCCGCCTGGACTCGATTCCCTTCTCTTGAAGGATAGAACTGGTTAATCTTTTGTTATCTTTTTTGACTTGTCAAAAAAAAAAAAAAAACTAATTTTTTTGTCAAAAGTTAAGTTGTTTCCACGAAACTAAAACATCCAACGCATTTTCTTCTAATATACCAATACTAGTGCTTACCCGTGCCTACGACATTACGCACCCTGGTTGAAATTGTTCATGCCTACGGCACTACCCACCCGATTGGAATTACCTTTTGAATATTTTCAAAAAAAAAAAAAAAAGAATTACCTTTTGAATTTTCGTAGTAGCTCGAATACTAAATTGATTCACGAAAAAAATTACTTGAGAGAGATAATTTGATCAATCATAGCTAGAACTAAGCCAACTTCTCCACTAATTCATAAACCCCCCTGCATGTGCATCAAAAAGATTTCCGAAATACCCAAAAAAAAAAAAATACACACGAATCAAATGGAAGAAATGACATCACACACGAACACACATCAAAGAGAGAGAGAGAGAGAGAGAGAGTGAGGCGCTTAGATTTTTGGATTTTTTGAGCCTAACTTTCGTGGAATCAAAAAAGTATAAAATTTTGACTTGTACTTAATTTTTTTTTAAATATCCAAGTTAAAGTCGACTTGGGGCTTTATCTTGTAATATTTTTTCGATTCTTTTCGTCGAGACAAATCAATAATCCAAAAAAAACAAAAAATCAAAAGCCCAAAAATTCCTTAGCAGAATCTGCCTAAAATAGTTTTGATTTTTGAACGCATGGAAGTGATAAAAAAAAAAGAACGCACGATAATTTTTAAAAAAAGAACGCATTGTAGGGATGTGTAAGTGAGATGGATTGTGGGGAAACTTCATTTTCTCTAATGGCAGTGTTGTAATAAATGTGAAGATGTGGACACTTTAATTAAATGAGAAGAATGCCTCTCCACCATTAGATCAAATCAATTTCAATCCTTGGATCAACTTGTCTTATGTGGTCCCCACACCATTGTGTTTTATTAAGTAGATATATATATATATATATATATATATATATTTACAACTTATCGTTTAGTAAAAACAACTTAACGTTTATGAACTATAAAAAATAATCCATAACTTAACGCTCTCTAGAAACCCCCCCTTAATGCAACTATAAGAGCATCCACAATGTAATAATCAAAACCAAAAAATTGCTAAAGTTAGCAATGTTTACTCAAAAAAGTGCTCACATTGTAATAACCAAACTTAGCAACCTCTTAGCAACTCA
>JAOTQK010000003.1:18035790-18095939 GCA_025642025.1 Rhododendron ferrugineum
AATAATAGTTTGATTGAAAGTATTCGTATTTTGATCTTGAGATGGTTATGAGCATGTATATGTGATTACTAGGATTACTTGTCTTGATGTGTGATAAAACATATGTGGTTTCCACTCTAAAGGTGTCCGTCCATGTGACACTATGCTTTACGTTGTGTGCTAAATGTGATTTCGTGAACTTAGGCTTGATAGAGTTGGATGATCTTGTTGTATGATTACTCTAGTTTAGTTTCAAAATTACAAAAAATGATGCATGTTTACATGACACCATATCTAGCACACCTACGTGAAAAGTCCTGCCGCGAAGTCTTTGCATGAAAACGAGACACATAAATTGAGAAAGTAGAAACATGACACTTAGGGTGTTGTTAATGAAATGTGTGTTTTGAAAAAGAAAATATTTTGAAAACTGCAATGTGGTCGGACGTGGTAACCCATTGTGTGGTGTGTGGCTTGGTTATCCGTGGAGATGAGCCAATGCTAAATTTTGTGTGCTAATGGGAACCCGGGACAACAGAACCATTGTGAGGTATCCTCAAGAACTTGGAACAGCGAACCGAGTTGGGTGTGTAAAACGATTTTCGAAAACCCAATAGAAACCCGGGACGGCGGAACTATTGTGGGGATACTCGGGAACCCGAAACGGCGGAACCGAGATTTGAATTGTGCTTGGTTATCCGCGGAGAGGAGCCAATGCAAATTCATTTTTTTGTGTGCCAATGGGAGCCCTGAATAGCGGAACCATTGTGAGGATACTCGGAGCCCGAGACAGCAGAACCGAGGTTGGGTGTGTTAAAAAATGCTTTTCGAAATGTTGATCTAGTAAAAGTGAAAATGTGACACGGTTTACGATGAGTCGTGTAGGAGAAACTCAGACATCACGGACACCAACGTTAGTTAGGGAATGTAGATGTGTCATGATTAATTGCTCGCTGAATATGCATGTGCTATTTGAAAACGTTGGATTTACATGAGCTAGTAAACTATTTCTATGCCTATTGCTTGTAATTTATGGGTTAGCGGGTATGAGATTATTCTGCTGAGCTCCTGTAGCTCATGGTGTTATCTTTGGTGACCCTGACATATTATACCGAGGGCGATGCTGGTATAATGTGTCAGACTTTGTAGATGATCAAAGTGAGTTGTACACCTTGAAGGCTTTCGGAACCAAAGAGCTGGCTAGGATGGAGGAGCAGGCGGAGCTGTAGTTAGAAACCTTAGTTTCCCCTCACTTGTGTAATAAAAGAACTCTTACGGGTGTTATGATGTAATAATAAGCCAGACTCTATTTAGATTTTCAATAAAATTGTCTATTTAACATTCCCAAATTCGGGGCTTTACAAGCCCGAAAATCTTTGTTTTTTGAAAAAAAAAAAAATTGTTTTCAAGTTATCTATCCATTTGGGGACCGAGAAACCAATTTTGGAGAGTTTTAAAAACTATCCATACACAAAACAGTGTATGCATGTAAAAAAACCCCCCCACTTTTGAGGCAATTTTTGAATTCTGACTGTTGTGAGCTGGTCCGCCTAAATGCTGGCCCTCCCGATCCTCGGCCCGCGCGGCCCGTTGATTGGGCTAAGCCCTTGGGTGGGCCTGGACTTTAAGTTTTTAGAGATAGCCCGGTCCGCGAAAAAATAAAAGCCCGCTAAGCCCAGCCCGCGGGTGGGCTTGAGTAGTGATTTTGCGGGCTGGGCCGATGATAGGCATGTAAATGTTCACATAAATGTCCTCTAATTTATCTTTGCTAAGTCTTTTTAATATTGTTACTCGGAATTTAATGCTTAATTATTGTGTTGTAGATATTTGGAGAGTTTAATACAAAAATATGCAAAGTTGAGATATTAAACGTTGTTCAACATTGGGCCGCTTGAATTCAATCGAGTGGAAGGTCTGGACTGCAATCGGAGTAATGATTCTCAAGTCAAGTTGGCGGAGGATAGTTTCAATGAAAATGAAGAATTGGACTTCAATGTCTATTAGATGGGCCCAGTGGTTCACAATTGGTTTGACTAAATGGTGGGCCAAGAAGTGAAAAATGGAAGTCTGTTTGGAATAAAAAAAAGAAGAAGAGAAGTGTAGGGTTTGGTTTTAAGTCGGCAAGAGCGACGCATAACAGGAAAAGAAAAAAAGAATGGGGGCTGCCATCAGGAGGATTGGTTCCGAATATTATTTAGCAGCTTTAACTTTCGTTGTTTTTTTCAAAGCTTTTTTTTTTTTTTTCCCTGAAAGTTTTTGACGTTTTGTTCAAGAGCATCCACTCCGGTAACTCGTATTAAGTTTTATTCTTTATTTAAGTTGTTCGTGGGTTCTTATTTCATTCATATCCTCTGTTTATTTTCTATTTCAATCAATAGAAGCATGAATCCAATTAGGATTGTAGTTTCTTGCTTGATAATGAATGAGTAGTAGTATAGGTAGGGTCGCGACCGTGGTTAGGTCGGAAACGTTCTGCTCCTAGTTCAAAATAATAATGAAAAGACAATTTTAGGTTAGTAAAACACTCCATTAGATGAACCCGGACATTGTCGGAGTCCATGTGAATGGGGGAATGGGGGACCAAAACTCATTCTTCGTTGCGCATGGGTAAACGAAGACCATAAAGGTTTGCATCTTTCGGGGTATCTTTTTCTCTCTAAAGTCGAACGTTTTCAAGAACAATGAATTGAGCAGATAAGTCCGGCTGGTTGCGAGTACTATGAACTCTACGACCATACATTCTTTTTAATTATTTGAAAAAAACTAAATAATTTCTTAGTCAATCTTAGCAATCGAATACAAGGGCCACCTAAGAGCCAGTTTAAACAGTGACAACTCAAGTTTTTGTTAGCACACATCACCGTCTTTGTGAATTCAACTCCGGTCTTACCGGATATTGTGTTACATCGATCCCAACCCTACGCTTGGGACTACCCATTATTTTACGACTAGAAATTTGTCAAGCAGCCGGCTCAACCCGATGATGACCCTTACCAGCGAGTAAGAAAAGTCAATGAAATGGCTAGCTTCATAACATCTCGTCTCCAATCAATTGATAGCATATTGTACAACAGCAAAACGACAGCGTTCTCATTCATCAGCCACATAATCTAGAGAAAATCTTCTTTACGGAGGTGCTGTAAACACTTGTTTACAGCATTCAATCGTGACCGTCCAAAAGTGTTTTGGACGGTCAAGATGTTAATGAAACTTTTGCGGAGAAGAGTTAATTGTGACCAGTCATAATTGAAAACGAATTTCAACCATTGATTGCGCGAATAGACAGCTGAAATTGCGTCGCTCCGTGAATAGGTTGTTCACGGAGCCTCCGTGAAAAAGACTATCTCAAGATCCGCAACCAGTTACTCCAACAACCAGCCAATTCAACAGAACAAACTATTCACGCCTATTTTCATGCTCTAAAAGAGTTTGGTGTTTGGGCACGAAACTTGAACTAAAACTTAAAAGGAACTAACCAAAAAGATAACGAAATCTCATCAACAAAATGATTTCCTCCTGTGATTCCCAGCAAAGGATTTTCTCAGCAAAAGGAGCTGTAGAGGAAGGTTCCGGAAACTTGAAAGAGAACAGGACCACTTCTAGTTTGAGGATAATCAGATTTGTGATTGAGTTACAACATATTACAAAAACTACAAGTCCAACAAAATAGTAGTATCATGTGGTCGATGTGCGCGTATGCTGGTCCGGACACCCGGTTGTAAACAAATGAAAAAATCTTGTGGTCTCCTTAGCTCATACCGGCATTAAAACACGTCGGATCCGAATAGGCCATATCATCCCAGATTCCCAGAGCAGAAATGTGTTGCATTGTCCATCAGGGCCATCACCTTGGACAACTATGTGGCAAGCCCAAGACACTACCACATTCGGCAAATGAGTTGAGATGCCAAAAATAACTGAAGTTCCATGCAACTATGTACCACAATGCCAAACTATTCTTATTCACCTCATCACGCAAGGCAGACGTTAGGATCTTCTTCATCAGAGTCAAACTCAACCTGCAAGTAAATGATACCCATGAAAACAATTAAAGCTAAATTGAGTGATTTCAAACCAATAGTGCAATTAACACCAAAGCCAAATAGCTTCAAACAGCAAGAAAGCTAATCTCCATTTGACTGAGTTTAGTCAATTTACTCAAACATGCCAGGCAAGTATAGTCCACGACTAACAATTAGCAGAAAATCAACTCACATTTTCATCTTTAAACCATTTGCCATGGCCATCTCGCTTCCAGCCGGCTTCTGTGAACTTTAGTTCCCTCTCTTGACGCTTTTGCAAATCTGCTTGCAGCTGTGTGACAAAATTATCAGCTGCTTCTATTGTAAGAAAAGGGCCCTCACTATTAGAATGAAGAGGCCCATGTGTGGATTGGCCCTTACTAGATTTGACATCATTGAGAACCTTTGCTTCACTTCGCTCAGGAGTTCTATTGGAAAGTATCTCAGAAGCTGCTTTCCGTGTTTCTTCAATCAAAGGTTTTCTTACTGACCTACGGGCAAATCTTGTAGATGTACCGCTACCAATAGTGCTGGCAGAGCATTCTGACAAGGCTATTCTCTTGTTTATCTCATCTTGAATAGCTAGTTCCTTTTCCTTAAGCTTGGACTTGGCCGCACAATGGCGAGATCCCTTGATATGCATCTGGAAAATAAAAGCGCTAAGGGAATAGCTAGTTCCTTTTCCAAAATTGATAACACAAAGCAGATTCCGCAAGTCTATGTTTCTTTTTCTTTTTTTTCTTTTTTGTATCGGTGAAAGTCAGTATTGTTAGATAGTTAAATTAACACTTTGGAGGAGTTGAACCTTGACCTCCTTTCTCCTAGCACTTAAGCGCACCCCTGATGCCGTTGGGCCAAAGACCTCTTGGCTGATGCTATTGCACTTATGTATACATTTCTAATTGCTAGGTTTGGGGGAGAGGCGAGATTGTGTATACATATATAGCCGCCGCTATAATTATCTTCGCGCAACCAAAAATTGGTTGATAACCTAGAATTTTAGAAAACAAATTCCCACACATTTAACTTTAGGATTTTTTCTTTTCACCCAAGGGACTTGTAGGGGCCAATCCCTTGGAACTTTTCAAAACTAACCTCAAAGTTAGTATAATTTCCATCCCCAAAGGATGAATGAACTGGAAACTAAGAGAATTTCCTACAGTTGCAGATAACTTCGTAAATTAGTATCTGTAGACATCAAGGAAAGGGAAAGGAAAAGGAAAATCAACGAGAGAAGCTAAATTATTTGCTTTTGTTTGCTTTTGAAGTTGTAATCTTTTGTCCGGTAACCCGAAAAGAATATCACAAGCAATCTTGGCTCCTTTTCATTCCCTCAGCGTATTCTATAGTCTATACCCAGACATAGACATACATCAGTCTTACTATGTCTAACACATAATCGATTTGAAACAGTTAATGAACTCTACAATTCTAATGCACGTTATGTGGGGTAGCTCCACAGCAAGAATGCCACAAAAACAACAGACATAGACTCAAATGGCAATGTCAATACTAACTGAATCCTATCCTATACGACCCCTTCGAATTGAGAGATTTGGTAAGAAAAGAAAAGAAAGGATTAGAGCGTCTCAAAAAATCACCCATGTGAATTGAATAATTTGGTGAGGAACTGAGAGAAAAGTACAAAAATAAATTTTTTTGATTGGTCCCTTCCCCATTCTTGAGATATGGTGAGAAAGAGCTCTCCTTTCTTGTCACATCAATTCTCACAATTCAAAGGGGCCGTTACTCTTGTTATCTACTTTTGATCTTTGAACATCCATTATGCTAGCTACACACAAGCCCATCCACAACGGGGAAATTCACATAAAAGCAATTAAGCTCAGCTACACGAGGATACGATACCGAATTGGAAGTTCTTTTGCTAATACAGGTGACTTTTTCCCCCGCAACCAAAGGTAACCAAAAATCCAAACATAGGACAGAAAATTAGTGAAGTTACAGCTAGATAGAACAAAATCCGAAGTAATTGATAGTAATTAGATGGAGAAAATGGCAAATTAGGGGTTGTAGGAAAACGTACGGAGAGCATAAGAGGGGTATCGAGGACGGGATTGTGAGGGCAAATCAGGCACGCGTATTTACCGCTGGAGAGCTTCCTGTAAGAGGAGGACTCGATTCCTTCAACGGCCAGATCATCCACCCTCCTCTTCCTGTACTGTGCCTCTCTCGCCCAGCTATCTCCTCCGTACACACTCATCTCTCTCTCTCTCTCTCTCTCTCTCTCTCTCTCTCCTCTGCTTCTCTCTGATCGCTCGAAAAATCAAGAGTTTTGGTGGGAGATGGAAATTAAAGCCAAGGCCAGGCCCAAAATCGAATGACTAGGCCTACCATTAGGACTTTGATGGGCCAGGCCCGAAATCAACTTATTTTTGTTGGAAATCTGAGGGGAAAATGACGGCCAATGACGTGTTTGATAATTAATACCCGTAAAAGACATTTTCAGCATTAACAAATGTTCTTAGCTTGTCTTTGGCGGGTATTAATTATCAAAACACGTCATGGGCCGTCATTTTCCCAAATCTTTTCTGAGAAAGCCCCGACCATTAGGACATGGATGGGCCTGGCCCACGTTTTTGTGAATTGGCTAGGGCCAGGGCTTCCCTTTACATCCCACATTGTGTAGTGACGATCTTTTAATTTCGTGATTTTTTCAAATCCTTAATTTTATGAATTTTTCAAACACTATACAATTGGCCAATTATTCAATTCCCTCCGAGTGCCACGTAGTACTCCTTACAAATAAAAGATCGTCACTACACAATGTGGGTCATTTCTGGTCTCCCAAGCACCCAATATAAGTGAATGATGATGTCCCTATCGCAAAATTTGTTACAACGTAAGTGATTGGGAGTACCGCGTGGACAATACCAGGTGTATTTCCAGGAGCGCTGAATTAGTACTCTACAATTTCACACACAAAAAAAAAAACTACAACAACATACAACGTGGTCACGTACTTGTGACATCACCACTTAATAGTAAATCACCACGTGTGCATTATGAAAATTTATAACGTGTAGACGCGAGAGTTAACAAAATAGCATGAATTGATCAATTAAGTTGCATTAGTGTTGTTAACTAGTTAGTCTTTCTACATAATGATTCATTATTGTACGTCTATCATGTATTTGCGACATCGCCAGTTAATAGTAAATCACTAAATCACCATGTGTACATTGTAGACTATAGTACTATACTATGTAAGACGTGAGAGTTAACAAAACGGTCCTGCTAGCATGAATTGATAAGTTTTACTATTGAATTAGTATGGTTAACGAGTTGACCTTTCTACATAATGATTCGTTATTGATTGGTGATACCACATATTGATTAGGCTAGACTGGTTAAGAGATGTACCGAAATCATTCACATGAATCACATTCATTAGACTCAATAATTTTATAACTACACACACTCACAAAGGTGTGGGCCCCACACACACTACACACCTCCAGTGTGTGAGGCCCACCTCATTGTGAGTGTGTGGTTGTAAAACTATTTCCGATTGAACGGTGAAGCGAGAAGGACAGAACATTTTATAGCATCATACGGATGAATGACATGGAAAGTAACTCTGCCTGGCACTTAATTCGTCATAAGTTTTTCCAAACAGAAAATTCGAAGATGCACCAAGTCCATCAGTAAAATTTCCAATTCGATTCCAGATGTGTAGTTCTCAAAAGAAACATTCATTCAATGAGATTTCACGAAATAGAAGTGTCGTTCAGTGTCTGAGTCTCCCAGATATAAACCGCTAGAGCGACACTCGCCAATTAACAGAAAAAGACTGAATCTAATTGACGAAAATTGTCTTGCGCCTGAAATTTGTTTGGATGCTCATGTTGTTCTCCCTCCCACAAAACCCTGCAAGTTAATTGAGGAAAAAAGTACAAAAATACATCAGAAAAAGCAAAGAAAGAAAACTCGTTAATACCAGAACGTTTAATCAATATGTTTCTTGAAAAAGGGGGAAAGAAACCGAACACACCCCCCACCCCTACTATTTCCATTTATGTTATACAAAATCAAGAACACTTAAAATGTAACCACAATTCAAACAAAGCTATCAGTTTCTTAGTGCCTGATACTGAAACGGCTTGAAGATGCAAAATTCTGAAAGTAATAGCAGCAAGTAATTTGTCCCTACGAGACACTGGCAGCCTGAATTCAGGAACCAAATAAGAAAGCTACTTCCAATGAGGAAAATCAAAGAGAGTTATTACAGGTGCTCCACATACCATAGAACCATCCCTTGCTATTGGAACATTTTTGAGAAAGCTCTTTTCTCCTGATTACGTCTATCAGCAATCTGTTTGAATTCCAACATTCAAAAACCAGGTTCACAATAAGCACGTATTAACCCCCTGCCAAAGAAATTGTATCCAGCTGTACGTAATCATGCTAACCTTCTTCCTCGCAGCAGCAAGTTCCTTCTTTATTCCAGCTGAAAGAGGCCAGAAACCATGTCAGTAATGGAGTTCCAACCTTCATTAATTACAATTTTGGATTCCAGACATGAGCATCTAATTTAGCATTCATAACTGCCGTTCAAATTTCGCAAATACCAGCCAGCTTGTAGTTAAATTAGGCTGGTATAACAATATCCGAATATCCGCAAAAAATTAAGTTAGAAACTATCACCAACCATCATCTGGCTCCAATTCCAATGCCTTTCTGAAACTTTCAACAGCAGCATCGATGTCATTAAGAGCCATGTGTGCCTGACAAATAAAGAAAACCCAAAAATTATTACCCTCGAAACCGTCCAATTGGACTCATTCCATCAAAGACACATCAGAACGATCTCCATGAGGCCTAGCAGCTATTTAATAGAAAAAAATGCAGACGAAGATGCATAAAAAGCATACGTAGAGTTGGCTAGGCATGCCAACAGGAGAATACCAGTAATCTGCTGATATAAATTGGTACAAATGAAGTTTGTGACAGCCAAAACTAAAAATATTTACCTAGAACTGGCTAGGCATGCCAACACTTGAATACCAGTAATCTACTAACATAAATTGGTTCACGAAAAGTTTGTCATATGCAGAACTCAAAAAATTTAGTAAATGCCAGAGAAGATAATAGATCCACGATTATACATTGACCACACTTCAGTGTGCATGTGAACAATTCTACTGAATAGCGTAGTGCTTGAAGACAGATTAATATTAAAGCTCAAGCAAGCAGCAGCAAAGTGCAAACATAACACCAGATGTTTATTTATTTTGATAACTCTGGTGTCTGGGCCAACTTACGCGCACCTCGAGTAATCCTGGGGGACCAATCCCATTGTCCACTAATGAGAGCCCAGCTTAAAACTAGAGCAAAGCTCTGTATGAGCCCAACTTAAAACTCGAGCAAAGATCTGTATGTACTGGCCCCAAAGGAGTTTATAGCACGTAAGAGCCTAAGAGGTTTCGAACCTGAGACCTTAGGAGGGAGCAAACCCCTAGGTCTCAGGCCTTGACGACCAGGCCAACCCCTTGGGGTTCATGACATTAGATGTTTGATACTAGTAACGCAATAAATAATATCAATGGACAACAAGATCAATTCTAATTCTCAGGTGTAAGTCAACCGTCACAATGTTCATAATGAGCTATCCAAAGCAACACTTGGAAAACCAGTCCAGACCAAGAAAACAAGAAACAAAAGAGGGCAAATTTTATCCCCAAAACCCTATGCTCCTTGCACTAAAATAACAATGGATGGATGGTACAAACCTGGCCTTGACGAAACAAAGCTTTTACATTGTTTTCTCCATCACGCATTGCAAAATCTGTGTCCAACAATGCTCCCTTCAGATCGCCCAATTTTAATTTACAAGCCTATAGAAACATAGTAGCGTCAATTCATAAGACAAATTGAAGTTTCAATATAAATGCAACATAAGGCATAAATTACAAGTCCATATGCATAGAAACTTAGAAAGCAAAGAAACCATGAACACAAAGAGCCCTAATTAGGCAAAATGGCCAACTATACATATGCAAACAGAAAATAAGACAACTTTGCAGGTATATACAATGTAATGAACAAATACAAAAATGATACATGATAGCACATTTCTGAAATACAATGAAGATTGCAATGAGATGAAATCTCAAGGAGCATTCAAGAATTGTTATGCTATTGCAAGTTGCAGTCACCAATTGGCATGTCAAATCAGCAGGATTCATCCACAAGCCTAGTAGAGAACTAGAGCCCAGATACTTCAATACTGGGAGCAATCTTAAATCTTGTGATCTTCAAGTTAACCAATTATCTTCTACTCTTCTTAAGCAACATTGACCATATTTCCCAATTGGGGAAAGCTAAATGACATCGAATGAGACAATTAAAGGACCAAAAACCATATCAGCACTGTTCAAAACCGGGTGGTCAACCATCTGATTTACCAATTCAGATTAAATTGTGTGTTTTTCAAACTCGAGAAAGAATCTGGAAGTCTGGAACATACAAGTCAATTAACAAATTCCTAGTCTCCATCGTTATGGATGAGAGTCGCGGCTAAAGATTCGAAAGACTAGTAGCCGAAGCTCAGTATAGTATAAACCACATGGTATCATCCAAAGTTGACCCATTTCCAACTCAAGCAACTATATGTGCCCAACTAGCAACCATGTTTTTAAGTATGGAACATGCTAACCACAGGGCTTGAGGCGGTGGACTGTTTAAAAAATTTATTGATATTTGAGAAAAGTGTTTTGCTATCCAGGAGATGTGTATTGAAATTCTAACTTGCTTGGCATTATATGCTTATTATCCACTGCCTGGTCGGCTTTGGTTATCCAGACCCTTTAATTAAAACCTTAAAGGACAGTTCAAATGAACAGTACAACTGTACAAAGTTAAGCCTCATGGCCGGAGATCAAAATATCTGTAGTTAATCGGTGCAACCACTAAAAATTGATAGCTGGATAACATTTAAGTTATACTTACAACTTTCATTTCTTACTTTGAAGCTAGCCCTTCCACAAAGATCAGAGGCTCAGCTTGCCAAAGTTTTCAAAATGACTAGGCCAAACCTTGTTAATCCAGCCCATCAAACTTTGATATAAATTATGAGCTCGGCTTTGGTTGATTAGCTCATGGGATTTGGTTGATTAAGCATAGCACGTTTACTGACTTACACTATTGTATGTTAAAAACTCGACCCACAAGGTCAACAGAGCCAACCACGGGTCATCCAAACATGAAACAACCGGCGCCCATTATTCCATCCTAAGTTGATCTAATTGATGGTAAGACCTCATAATGCATTGCAATGTACAAGTTCCAAAACAAGTAGCTCTGGCAGTTTATTCCCATTAATTCCAAATAATTGGGCATATTGCCATGAAGACACCATGCAGCATCAACTTATAATTGCTTTCAGTGACAGAATTCTTTGGTACACATGAACTCCTATCGAACTCAAACATAATGGAAAGGAATCATTTGGTGTGAGATTATCGAGCTGCAGAAACATGAGTTAACTTGATTACCGCATACAAAAACCATGACCATGTTTTTAGATAAAGTTGAAAACTTGGAATGTGCAGTTCTATGGTCCTAGCTTGGTTCTGGCATATCAATTTCCAGAAAATTCCTTTTAGCTTTTCAGCTCGATTATGTGCACTGAAACCAGAGTAATTTAGCAAAGACAGTAGAGCAATTTGCTAGTTGTCAAGACATTTATCCAAATTATAAAACCGATATGCTTAGATAACTACAGTTAAAGAGTACAATCTCAAAACACCAAACAGTACAATAAAAAACTTACAGAACTGTTGGTAAAGATCTGTGCTTTTATCTTTCTTAAACATGAACTTTTCTCTGCAAAAGGGGGAGAGTAAACAAAAAGAGAATCATGAACTCAGATAGTGATGAAACAAGGTGAGTCATTAGATGTAAATATCAACTCCTGGCAGGAAATATAGAAAAGACAATGAAGACAAAAGAAGTCGGTTAACCTTCATCAATCTCTTCCTTTTCCCAGCAGATATCCAAATACCGTAAAGCCTTCCTATATTTCCTAAGAGCCATCTTATAGTCTTGCTTCTGTAATAGAAATGCAAAAGGCCACCAATGATGAATGCAGACTACAGGTCAAAGATGCAAATAACCCCAAAGTTCCATTTCCCCCTCTATTGAAGACTTAAAGTTATTTCTCAATTGCACAAATTTGAAAACTCAACAAAAACTCAGTTTGCTGCTTGCCTTGAATTGTTCATTTCCGAAAGTCTTCACAGAATCTACAGCTTTCATCCACCAAGACAGCTCCTCGGGGTTGTTCTCAAGGTCAGCCGGCCAATCAGGAAACATATCACCATCATTGAAAAAATTAGCTATCCCATCATCTGCCCCTTCAGGAATTTCTCCACAATCCGCAATTACAACATCAACATCGGGGCAATCATTTTCACCAGTTGTAACATGCTCAATAGAACGAACAACTCCCATGCCCCTAACAACCTTCCCAAATACAACATGCTTCCCATCTAGATGAGAAGTACGGGTTGTTGTGATGAAGAACTGAGACCCGTTTGTATTAGGACCAGCATTCGCCATGGATAACATTCCTTTTCTTTCATGTTTCAATTCAAAATTTTCATCTTCGAATTTTAATCCATAGATGGATTCACCCCCAGTGCCATCACCAGCAGAAATATCTCCACCTTGTACCATAAAACCTTTAACAACTCGATGAAAACGAACTCCCTGACATTTAGTGAACAATCGTAAGGCACTTCCCTTGAAAAGAGCCCCAATGGGGTAGACTTAAACTCAATACGTTGTCTCTAAACGTCCGTCTAAATAAATCTTACGATACGCATACAAATGAGATGTATCATATCGTACAATGCGGTTTGTTCAGAGGTATGCGCGACACGTATCTCTAACTGTATCTTATTTTAAACAAATATTCTTGCACGATCTATGACACAATACAGGGTACTTTTTTCTTATTAGAACATGTTAGCGGATAACTTTTGCTCATTGGAGCGGCGGAGTGTGGGGGTTGTTCCCATCAGAGAAGTCAGAATCCTGGATTGAGCGTTCGTAGAAGAGCAAAACTTTGCATCTTACGACATGATAAATCTTCTATTCCGTATTGGGTATAACTACTATTTAACTTGTATTTACACTTGTTAACGTATCTTAAGATATGATACATAAAATGATACATGATATGTATCATGTTTTGACAACCTTGGTAATGCTTAATATCTCAAACCTATACGAATATTTGCCCTGAGATGAAGTTTATTACGATATACATAGCAAAATCATACAATTAATTAACACAAAATTTCACTATCTAAACTGTAATTGCACATTTTGCCAACTAATCTTACAATTTGCCCTCAGTTCTATCACAAAAAGAAATAGCTACCAAGAAAAGAAAAAAAGTGCCCCACCATTAACTCAATAAAATCAAATTACTGTAAGAGGGAAAAAAAATAATCGCCCCATTATCAAGAACATCGGCCAGTAATTTCCTCAATTAGGAGAGCTCGGAATGACATTTCTGCACATTCCATGATTGGAACCCATCACTAGAGATGAAGTTTTGAAACTCAAAGACGGATATGCCCCCAGAGTCAAAAAAAATCTCCACTCTAACATCTTCAAAGAACGATAGTTTCTCAAAATCACCAAGGACATAAGAGTCCTTTTATTATTATAACCGGAAACGAAACTGCCTATCATCCTAAAAAGTAAAAACAGATAAGCAGATCTTCTTTACCTACAAATAAGTCTATCATCGTGTCTATGTCCATGTCTACACCTAGGAATTCACACACGCACGCACGCACACACAGAGAGAGACAAATACATGCATATCTATATGAAAACGTATAGAGAGAGAGAGAGAGAGAGAGAGAGAGGACCCTGTAATGGAGAGGGAAGCCGGTGTGGTCGCCGATGCCCTTTTCACCGGTACAAAGAGCCCTAAAGTTTTCGGCGGTTCTGGGAACGACGTCGTCGAATAGCTCCACGACAATCCTCCCTTCCAGCTCTCCTCCGATGCTCACATCCAGATAGCACCTCACCTTACCCATCTCTTCTTCTACACCTCACTTCTATCTGTAGCAGCAGTAGTACTACTTTCTCTCTCTAAAACGAAAACGAAGAACCCTAGTTGGTATAGGAAGTTGTCCAAGTAGTGTGTATATGTATCAGACTGTTGGACTGTCCCGTTTGCGCCCATTATTCAAACTCTTCACTGTTTCTCGCCAGGTGTCGCTATCTTGCGCCGGGGACACTGTGTGCTGTGTCTTTTTGTCTTGACGTAGGGTGCCCCCCCCCCCCCCCCCCCCCTGTTTCTGTTTGTATTTCCTTTTTATGGCCCTCTTGTATGGTGGAAAAGAGGTTGCCTTACTCCGCGGGTTCATAATAAAGGTTTCTGTGCCGTCCCATTTTGTCGTTTGTCTCGGTAATCGACGATTCGGATTTTAAATAAATTATTCGGACGAATAGTTTATTTAAAATCTGGACCGCCCAAAACACTTTTGAGCAGGTGAGATAGTTTGCTTTCGTGAAAACCTTCTTTACGGAGCCTCTGTAAACAAGTTTTTGTCAGTGGAAAAAAACTAAGGTGGGGTTCCGATAAGCACTTTTTTTGTCTTTTAGTGGAAAAAATAACAAAAAGAGAAAAAAAAGAAAAAAGAGTAACATTTAAAAAAAGAAGTGTAAAAATCATTTTCTTTTATTGCTACTCTTATATAATAACAATGTGACCCCAAAGGACTGAAATCTCATATTGCATGTGTAACATGTATTTTTGCAAACCACAAGGACTTGAGGTGGAGACAAACTTTTGGATATTTTTGGGTGTGTGTCATTTTATGACTACTCAATTGTTTTACTTTAATTTTCTCTATCCTTTAGTATTTTAATTGGTCAGTGGTTACTTGGTCACTGAACATTACTAATATTGGATTGGAAACCCTCATGTCTAGGATAAAAGAAGAATTTAATGCACAAAACATTAGTGACACTTTCGGGGAGAGAGAGAAATCAGGTAGGGATTCTTTTTCTCTCATCTTTCAGAGTTATTAGCGACTAACAAATTACCCATAAGTCACTATCACCGATAATAATCGAAAGAGGTTGGTTGAGGAGAGCATGACAACAAGTAACACGGAATACTTGTCCAATCATTAACTTTAGGGTCTCAAAATTAGTGAAAGTGTGCGTAAATTGATCCAAACTCGCTTGATTGTAAAAAACACATCATCAATTAGGTCATGATAGCCATCAATAGTAGCAAGTAAAAGTATAGATGTAGTACTTAGAGTGGTCTATTAAAAAAATTTATTGAAGCTATCACAATCAATTGTGACATAAAACTTGGGTTTGGTTTGTGTTGAACGTGGGAGTTGCTCTTGTAGAGCGGGTGCAGAGCGGCTGATTCAGTCGTTCATCTCAACAACTGACGGTTCGGATCTTAACCGAGCAATGGATGTGCTTATTTGTATGCGCTCAGATTCAATCCAAGCCATCCGTGCCGAGATAAATGGCCGGGTCGACCGCTCGGCTCCGTTCTATAGGAAGATGCTCGGTAACATCCCCTATGATGTACATGAATAAAATACATAAAGTCTCCTTCACCTAATGCATAATGTGATGAAAGACAGAAAACTAAAACACAAATAGACAGTATTGGATTGGAAAATGGTAACGGCATTTAAATATTTGCATCATTTCTCCTTTAAACATCTAATCCACCAGACAGCCACATTCACCACTTTGATCTACATTGCTGCAGGTGTTATTCTTGCACCTAAACCTCCATTCAATTGTTCCTCTAATGGACGCTCTGATTGTTTTGGTTTGTTTCTTCTTTTTAATTAAAATAATCGGGTGTCTGGATCTTATATGCATCTCGATCAAAAAACTTTTAAGTTAACGACCGTGCAAATTTCCAGTGGCCCTAATGAATGGTTGCACAACGCTTGCTTGTGTTCAATGGTTTGATGCAAATTTCCAGTGACCCTAATGGCTTGCTAGGAACGCAATTTTAAAACGCAGCTCCGGACACAACTGTATCGAGAGCCGTTCGATGCATGTGACTCCGGAATTGTGTTCCCTGAACTTTTTGCTCTCTTGCAAGTCCTGATAAGACCTGCTCTAAGACCCCCACTAGGAGATGGGGGAGCCGATTTGTTTGCAAAATACTTTTATTCATCCATGGGTCTCCCATAGCTAGAACCATACAGAACACCCCACCAGTTACAAAATGCTCAACTTCAAGAGTTTACAGAGCCACATTTCTTCCTAATTTCCCCAACTTGCCCGGTTAAAACCCCAATACTTCCCATCTTAACCATTGATTCTCCAAAATCTTGTGAAAACATGTATGGGTCCATGCTGTAAGAACTGACCAGTGAAGCAGCCACTGGATCCCCCATTAAGGCTTGATCGGATTCGAGAAGGCCCGAGTTGCTCACCAGGTTGTTATAATAAGCGTTGTCGAACATATATGCGGTTGCAGTGTCCAGAGGAGCGAGCTTGGTGTTCGATTTGTCCACGTTTGGACACGTGCTTCTCAAGCCGGAGAGAAGTGAAGAATCGAGAGTAGGATCGGGCTTTCCAGAGCCTTTGAAGTTGAAAAGCCTCCTCTTGAATGTGAAACATTGAGCATAGCCTATGGTATGTCCACCTACAACATCAAGAAACATCTACTTACAAATCTTTCATGAATAAAGAACTTCACAGTGTTAGTTTCGTTACGCTTTCGTCAGGAAAGATATTCCACCTATTGGCTCCAACACTTAACAGTACAAACCCTTGCTTCGAATTCGAAAATGGCTTGCTGTAGTCAAGAGATCGAACAAGTACCTGAGAGGACTACTACGTCTTTCAAGTCGAGGCCCTTTGATGTAAACTTGGCAGTGATGTCATCTAAAGGTTCAAAAGGTGATGGTAACTGTTGATTTGCTGCTTTTTCACTAGCAGTTAACCCGTCACGCCTGCCCAGTGGAACGTACCAGAAAGGCCCTCCTGACTGCGAAAATAAACGTGAAAAGAGAAGATGTAGTTCCGTTTGAAACATATAAATAAAAATTAGTCCTCTGTTTGAAGCAATGATATAGTTGTGCTAATTACTTGGAAAACAGCTTCTCTTGCTGCAAGAGTCAATATGTCAGCACAAGAAACAGTCGAAGGGCAAGCTCTTTCGACATCCGCCTTTATTGTGTCAATGACTTCAAAACCTCTAAGCGAATTGCGGTTGGGTAAAGCATTCTTCTCTCCCTTGAAACGTTTAGTGTCGTCAAGAAGCACGGAACCATCACAGCCCTATCGCATGACAAGACAACATAACCGGTCCATATTAGAAGAAACACTGGACGAATTTGAGCTCCAGTTCGTCAACTGCAAACGTGTTAGCGTGTTTTGAAAAGCAAGTTCAAGAAGAATAGAGCAAGTAGCTAAATGTGTAGTCATAGTATCCAATTAAATTCAAGGTTAGGCTCCTTTATCATACTAAAACATGATTAATAACTAACCAAGGAAAATATGCCCTATGGGACTATGGGCTTACGGCAAGTTATAGCAATTAACTTTCTACGTATAACAGTGAACATAGCTGTCAACTTGTTTCTCCGCGTTGGACAGTAATATTCGCATTTGTCTATCTTGTAAGTCAGGAAGGGGAGGATTATCAAACGTTAACAAACGAGAGAGCATTGCAGGGGTATGGGAATAGAGAAATTCCAGGGCTATAGTTTTTGAGGGAGGAAATAACTACATTTACGAAACAATCGTGAAAGTGCAACCGGAGAAGGGATGCAGCCATCCTGGAATCATTCTTCAGAGCTGCCCGAACACCAAACTTGACGATCGTGAATAAGTGAGGGCATGACATATCGTAAAAGCTATAATCGAGTAGGCCATCGTCATAATAACCATAAGCGACAGAAGACAGAAATATAAACAGAAAGAAGAGGGAGATAATGACGCGGTGAGAGGGTTTAAAACCCATAGTCTTCTGAGTTGGACGTTTGAGTTGACAAATTCTCATCACTGGTGGTTGATAATTTATACTATGCGAAAACAAAGGGATATCTTTGTAAACTGAGCTCATTGGCTTTTCTTGGAGAGTGGCAGTGCCACTATAGTTGTTGAAGCCTAATGTCCATATCTGCAATACATTATTTCTCCAACTATGAAAAGTGATAAAAACGCCATTAAATAACCTCAGCGTGCGTCGTTATGCATTCTATTTTTCTCTGCTAATCGAGTTACATTCACCTCGTGCAAAAAAGCATACTATTTTTCCAGGACCTTTCACTTTCTATCACACTTCCCGAGAATATGATTCGCCCTGCATGAACACCAGTAGTTGAAAAATCACGTTAATCAGTAGCAGCAGCCGGCACTTAATCAGGAGTAGTCAACTAAGTCAAGGGTTATGCTGCTTCTGGAACCAAGGATTCATTAGATTCTAAGTCTATATCCTCAAGTTAGTGAACTCTTTCCAAGTTCCTTAGACTACAGAATGACACACCAAGTTCATGACTTTTGATAAGTATCTGAAGGTTTTGTTTGAAGAGGCGACGGGAGACAATGATGAATATCTCAGTTCTTTGCTTAACAAAAACAATTTAACGCGCCAAAAACTCGAGTTCCTGTTGGATTTCCTTCTCGATCAATGGAAATAGTTGGACCGTCATCGTATCGCCTGGCGATGAGTAACTAGGTGATTAAGAAACAAAGGACATGGTAAGGAAAATCAAAATATGCCAAGAATATAAAGTTCTGGATGAGCATGCACAGGTTTTTTTAAACAAGTCAACACTTATCTTCTAGAAGTGGAAGTACAAGTGTTGTCATAAGCAAGAAATAGCAGTAGAGAGTTGAGCACCCCACTTTGCTTTTACAAAGAATAATAATAAGAGGGGAATGAATCAACTCAAGATGACTAGTAGAACAGTGTGTGCACTAAAAATTCAATCGCTCCCTTTACTAGTGTGTGCGTTCACCATCTTTTTGGTTGGAAAGTTGAGCTGCAAACCCAAGTCTGAATTGTCCCCACAAGTGGACTGTAGTACTGGTCCAGAAAGTTAATCGAGATGGGCGTAACCTAGTCCGACAAGTGCCTTGTCGAAAAAAGACAAGTTAGCTGTAAATTAACTAAGCAAGGTATCCAACATAGTAGATCTCATTGCATACACAACTAACCCAATCTCATTGAGCAACTAGAAAAAGCTCGGGCTCGCCCGCAAATTTGGGGCAATTCTAGATGGGTTACCGTTCAAACTAGCAAAGAAATCTCCTTTTTGCCCATAGGTTGTGGCCACAAACTCAGAAATTAAGGCCGGAATATCATACCTTCTGGCCGCAAACTCTTTCCCTGAGACCGCAAACTCATATCACGTGGCCACAAACTTATACCCGTGACCATAACTGGTACCACGTGGCCGAAAAGTCGAAAACTATTACCATGTGGCTGCAAACTAATGCCCATGGCTAGTTACCAAAAAAAAAAAAAAAACTAATGCCCATGGCCGCAAACTAAGCTCTGGTGGCGGACTGCAAATGGTTAAGTGTTTACGTGATTATAACTTCCCCACCACCCCAAGTCACATGAGAGTAATTCCCACGTGCGTGCTTGAGCGCGAGCGTGAAAACGTGTTCGAAACACATTCCAACCTAGTATTAAAATCCGCAAGAGCGAGCACAGTGTGAGAATTGAAAGTGAGAGCTCGGAATATTTTGAAGGATTATGTGATCGAGTTCTCACCGGTGCGACGCTCAGATTCGAGCCTTTGTTGCCCTCTTACCGATTAACAAAAAAGGAAACGATATCAATGAGAACCCAAGTTAGGATCCATCGATAACTTTTCTCTGTGCTCTTCGTTTCCATTTCAGTAGAGATTCTGTTTCGATAGTTGCAACCCTTTTGGTATACGTGCGTTCGGAGGTCGGGATGAGCCCAAAACACTGATTAGCAAAAAGGAGTTGAGTGAGGCAGAAATTGGCCCATGCAGGTCTCGAACCTGCGACCTTCGCGTTATTAGCACGACGCTCTAACCAACTGAGCTAATGGGCCATTTGCTGATATGTTCCATATTTATTTAATTAACTTACAAAATCGTGTTCCGACGACTAACTAAAGCCATTCTCATGAGGATTCATTGTAGTTTCAGGCTCGTTCTTTTAAATTTTGTCTAAGATTTTTTTCGGTATTTTTTTTTACTTTTCGCAACATTCTATTGAGTTTTTCGTTGTAATTTTTGAGATTAATTATTTGTCTCAACGAGAGGAATCAAAAAAGTATAAAAATGTGAGCCGATATTGAACAAAGTTCATATATGACGGTACTTTAGAAAGGAAAAAAAAAAGACGACAACTGTTTGGTACTCCCTCCGTCCCAATTTGTTTGTCCAATATTGAGAATCCAACTTATTTAGGGAGCATAATGATTACATCTAAAAGTAATTTACTTTTCAATATTTACCCTTCACCTTTTTAAAAAAGTTACTTTATTTCAAAAAAGTAAGGGCAAAAAGGGAATTTTATCCATTTAAAAGTCAAACGGACAAACAAATTGGGACAAGGCAAAGTCAAAAAGTGGACAAACAAATCGGGACAGAGGGAGTATTTTTTTATTTTTAGTGAACTTTTTTTTTTTCTCTTTTCGTCATAATTTTTCACTTTCTAAACTCCTCTCGTCGAGATGGATAATTAATATGACGCGAATCAAACAAAGATTAAAAAAAGACGAACAAAATACGCAAAACGAGATTAAACAATAAAGTCAAGGAGGATGGAGCCACTGGATTTCCATTGACTAAAGAAAATGAAGTTGTGGTGAAAAAAAGTGAAGTGTAAAGTTTTTATATAGGTTGGAGTGGTGATATATCAATTGAGCATCCCTTGGATAATCTTGAGCATCCCATGTCATTGTTCAGAAAATGAGAGAAATGGGAGTTCCATATGCAAAACCACATTACCAGGAAATAAAAAGACTTGGCAAGAAAAACTTGTACTCAAATAGCTATGACCAGTGTCATGATCATTGACAAAACGATCTCATACATCTCAGCGAACACATGCCCGAAGGTTCTGCGTTCGATTATTGACTGATTTCCTACTTGCCAACACAAAAATCAGAAAACAAAATTGAGCACCACCCACTACTCCGAAATAGAAACGCCCAAAACAGGAGTTCTGAGCTGCTTTCCTCGTCCCATGGTGAATCCCCTCGTTCCGTCTGGCATCCTAGGCCCTTTTGTAGCCTGCTTAGGAGATACTTCGTACTGGAGGGAGCAGCTTGATGGCAGAGGTGAGGCAAGCAGGCCACGCCCGTTGTGACTGTGGCTCTGGAGGCGTTGTGGTCTTGAAGACTTCCCACGGCCTCGTCCAAACCCTTTCTTCATTCCAGGTGAAGTTTCTTCACCCTGCCAAGTTAAAAGAAAAACAATTGTTCAGTGCTCTTTCCGTTTTTCGCTTGTCCTGTTTCATTACTATTGGAAACTGAGTAAGGCCTATTACTCTGTAGTCGTCCCGAATAATCTTCCATGTACTAGGCGTATCATGGTTATGTGTTAAGCCTGTGTTTGGTTCATGGACATTTAGTCGGCTACCAGGGAAGGGAAATGACAAGTAAAAAGAAGAAGGTGCAACTTCTTCAAAGCGATCCAAACACAGCCTATCAGAACACTTCAACAAAGAAGTGACAAAAGGTACTTGTTTAACATTCTTATTAGGCACCAGCCGCACCACAGTACCAAACAAGAATTTACTACCAATAGTTAAGATGATACTTACAGTATTCTCCCCAAACAATTCTGAGCTATGAGGCTGATAAGCGTCTTCAGGTGATTCAGGGCACTCATCGTCGTCAAAAATCCCATCAAAATCCGATTTCCTGCTCTTCAAAACAGACTTCGGCTGGACATTGTTCAAAAACTCTTCAGGCAAACCGAACGTTAAAAACAGAAGTTATAGAGGAAAGAAAAGTCAGAACTTTCCAAATTGGCATACCGAGCATCTAAGCAGCAGCCTTACGCGGAGGCCTTTCCTCCAGTTTCTTTCATCATTTAACTTCTCAACCTGGGAAAATTAACGAGCTCTTAACTAATGCTTGTGCAAATGGCAGACCGAAGAAATACACATGCAAGACTTTTGTGGTGGAAATTACGTACTGCTTTCTCAGCTATCTCAAGAGTTTCGTATTCCACTAGTGCATGGAGCTTCAAAAAGAAAAAAATGAAATAAAGAGGATCGCATTAAAAAACAAGCACAAAAAAACTTCTAAGAGTAGTCTCCATGCTACTCAAGCAAAAGCATGGCGTCGAGTTATATTTCTGAATTTCTCATACCTTGTTACTGATTAGAACATCGACTTTGGAACGTGAAGAATTAGATTCCTGGGGATGGCATATTCGGACTGTTTTCACCCTGTTCATAGTGTGAGAACTTTTATAAAATGCGTAGTTGACACAAAAAAACATGGATAATTATGATACCAGAAAATGAGATATGACCTTCCAACCACACCAAATATTTTCTCGAGGTTATGATGCGAGTGATCTTCAGGTAAATTCTCCACGACAACTGTGCGTGCCTACAAGGCGCATTTAGACAAATTGAACCACAATCCTGAGAAAGGTCCAAATAACAACTTTGGCTTGTTTGTTTGCCTAGACTAACAGTGAAATCCTATCCGGTTACTAGCAAGGGGATTAATGAGACCACAGCCCTTATGGTGTAGGCATATCCCATATTTCGTATGATATCATATCCACCGGATATTCAATCAACCAGAAATGGGATATGTGGTTCCCTTGGATTCCTAGTCCAATCCCATGCTTTAATCCAGGCAAACATACGGGAAATTGGGGTCAGCCAAGGATAATGGGAAAAATCAACCTGCAGTTCCTCCCTATCCTTCTCAGTGAAAAGGTGCTTGCGCTTAACCTTCTTGCTGTCATCGGTTACAACCTTTGCAACACCAAATAAAAGTATAAGGAATTGAACTTTAAGCTAAACTGAAGAAATTAAACCAAAATGATTCTTCTTGTTGCTTTTCATCTAGGATAAGAGAATAAACTTACAAGAGTAGAAGAAGACCGAAGAGCTTGGGCAAGCGAATCATGGTTACTGATAAGGGACCTAATTTTCTTCGCAGATGCAATAACAGAAATCGGAACTGTTACAGTGCCAAAATCACAAGTCAAATGTCATATCGATCAAACTTAATGAACTCTTAATGAAAATGACATTATGCCTGTATGATAGTATTGTTTCATAGTCCTTACCATAACCTTCAGGGTCCTTATTCATTTGTTTCGACAAAGACTCATTTGCAAGCAAGCTTATGTCACTTAACTGGTATTCAACCTGACACAAGCAAAGTTATTCGATAAACAAATCGATTGCCTTATTCAGGCATAAGAAACGAAACAAACATTGTTGCGTACACAATGCCGCTCCCTATGATAACTTTTAAAACAGAATCACTTTCTTGTGTGAGTGTCAATTTTGAGTCTGGCTCACACTTTATTTTCCCCGAACTATCCCTCTGACAGCCTAAAGAAAAACTGCCAAAACTTTTTTTCTCCTCTCTTTTCAACTTTCACATCCTAGTTTTCATCACAGATCAATCAAAATTCAAGATTTTTCTCCTTTCATCTTTTGCAAAACACAATTTGCACACACATCGCGTGTGCCTAGAGTCTATTCTTACTCAGAATAAGACTAAAAAAATAGACCCATGCAAAAAGAAACCCAGAAAAGAAGAGGTATATACCTGCTTAATGATCTTTCGGCGAAGATCGTCAGTAAGGACATTTTTCGAACTGTAGGAGGGCGTGGCAGTGGAGCTAGAAAGGAAACTAATCGGATCTTGATCCCCAACATAAAACCAATCAGGCCCACCGGTACTCCCATCGAGGAGGTGATAGTAAGGATAGAAATAGCCCGATACGGGCACCTGGGTGTGTGTTCGTGGGACGAATTCGGGTGCTTGGGCGTTGAATTTGAAGGAACCAGAACTAGAAGTGGTAAAGGCGGTGTCTTTCATGTGCATTTCTTGAGGCTTTTCCTCACGATGTGCTTGTGCCATTTTTGTTAGTAGTAGTATAATTGTTCAATCTCTCTCTCTCTTTTAGCTGTTAATTTTGTTTGAGTCTTTCTCTCACTTGGGTTTTCTCTATCCAAGAGATGAAGTGGGTCTCTTGGTGGAGGAGTGATGTTGGAACGAGGAAGTTGGATCTCTCTCTCTCTCTCTCTCTCTCTCTCTCTCTCTCCTGAAGTTTAGTAGTAACTGTTCATATGGGACTTGGAATCCACATTCCCCGCCAAAATAGAAGGAACATCTCTCTGTTCGATTGAAGACACTTCACCCTTCTTGCACATAGGCCATAGCCGTTGCTTTTGCGCCTTGATCAATTTTTCAAGGTTTTGGACTCTCTCTCGTTCCAGATAAACAGTAAAATGAACTTTAGAAATAGAAAGGTAATTTCAAGTTTAAAAATTATGTGTTTATGCAAATAATTTTTCTACCAATATAGATCTTGTTTGATAAATCTCATTGAGATCTTTTAAACGGTAACAAAAAAATTAAAAAATTATTTTTTATTTTTTTATATTTGATCTTGAAATTACCTTCTTTTTGAAAATGAAGGTTTAAAAAGAAAGCGGACGGAGCCCGGCTCTCTCTTGGATTTTCTTCTTTTGTTTTTTGTTTTTTGTTTTTTGTGTTTCTATCTACTGCTAATGACGAGAGAAAAACATTTTGGACATGATTATCCAAACACAGGTGTGCCTGCATGGATCCCACCATCCCGGTACAATGTATGAGACTCACGTGCGTAGAACTGTTTTAAAATACATTTGTGTCCGCATTTATGTCCAGAAATTTGTGCATGTAGCATTGCTAATGATGAAATACATTACTCATACTTGCTTATCTTGAATTGAAGTAAAGATGTCATTTGGACCAAAATGCATGATGATATTGAGGTTTGTAAATCTTGTCTCATGTTATTTGGACTTGTAGGCCTTTTGGGTGTTCGGGTTGCGTCCCAACTGTTTTAATTGTTTTATCTAGGCTTCAAGGCCTCTTAGAGGTGTGGGCTTAGTCCCAATGATTGCTCTATGATTGGCTTCTTGCCAATTAAGGAATTAGGTCTCGGGTCCTTGGGCACAGGATTATCCGTAGATTTAGGAATTTTTGTTCTTAGATTTATGAGTATAATGCCGTCAACCTTTGTTCCTTTAATCTTCCCGCTGTTCAAAAAAGAGGCCCAAATTCATGAAAGCCATTGCAGTTCTGTACAGAGGATGGTGGATTTCATCCTGGTTTTGGTCCAGCCCATTATTGGCCTGACTACAAAGTTACGAACTATAGCCCAAACCGATCTGTAAATTGAAGTCAAAATTCACCATTAAAAATATATTTTGCTACCTCATTTCATAATCCGAAGAATGAAATAATAAGTGCTCTCCTAATCAAACAATTCGAATTTTGTTGTTATATTACATTTACTACTTTATTTGTAGACTTCAAATCATACAAACTTTCGTAATTTATTAGTAACATTTGACATAGTAGATGTTGGAGACGATTTAAGAGACGCATAATAGTACTAAAAATTTACAACTTCAATGTGTATTCCACCTCTATCGATGCAATTTATTCACTTTCTATAGTTTGAACACGTTTTTCCATCGTTGACTGCCGCCCAGATAGTTATTTGTTCTTTTTCTTAAATGAATGAGTGAGATAGAACGACCAAACAGTGTGAACAGAATCTAGTGGAGATCCTTGATTTGAAATATCTACTCTTGACTATCTTAAGGTTAAGGACGTCAAGAATGTGAACATAAAATACGAAATACTTTCGGAATATCCTGTTATCCTTGCTTTAGGTGCGCAGAATGAATAAAAAAAGTAATTCTTGACCAATTCAATCCGGACTCACATGCATAATGTAGTTAAGAATTAGATCGCTCTCGTCCCTTATGATCTTCTAAGAATCCAAGATCTTCTAAGAATCCAAGGTCAATTCATAGAAAATAAAATGTTTAACTCTAACAAATTCTTCAAAATAAGTATCTCCTAAATTTTATCTATAGACTGATCTAAAAAATCGAAAAAATAACCTTAGGATTATAGGTGTCCAAACATTGCTGTTAAAAGAAAAATAGGAATCCAAACATAAAACAGAAGATTAGTGTTAAAGCATCTTTGCCAACTTTACCGTTGCGATTGTCCGATTGGTTCTCCTTGCAGATTCCTTCTTAAGTTAACGGCTCGTTTGTTTGCGGTTAAATTTTTGGAGAGAATGGGGGATTATGTTAGAAAGAAGATTAGTGCTTGGTTCTGTATTTTTGTCTCTGATTGGGAACATGCACCGGGCTGGGGCGGCTAGATTGGTAGATTGTTGGTCGCTCGTGACCCGCCCCCTTTGAGCCGGTGCGACACGCCTAAGATCTTGTCACTGGTTTTGTCCCATTGTCACCTGCTTTTCATGTTTTTCTATATGTGAAGGTTTGTTTGTAGGTTACCCTTTCTCTGTATTCGGATGGAATCGCTGTAATTGCCTTTTATGACTTTTAATGAAATGTGTTTCGGATTAAAAAAAAAAAAAACTAATATGAAGGGATGAATAATGTACAATTGTGTGAATTTCATATTTTACCCTCCACACATAGCAAACCCTTCCAAATACTAAGGGGTATTTTGATAATGCTCCAACCCGCATAGAATTTGGACACCAATGGGGTGTCTAAAACTTATCCCTCTCCAAGGTGATAATAGTCTATCTCGGTGGGAAAAACTAAACAAACATTTGGGTATCCCTCAATCCGGGTGCAGTCCATGTCCGGCTTCTATATCCTCAAAGAAAACATGCCGTAAAGGTCTCCATTGCTAGGCGAAGCCTCCGAAAATTTTCGAGCAATTATTTTTTTCCTAACAACAGGGGTGGTCTCTGAAAATTTCCCAAACTCATCTGTCACATAGTAATGTCCTGATAAATTTGGTACTGAATTGTTTTTATCCGTAGGACAAGGTGCAATGAATGTTACCCACACCAGATTTGTGCAACAATTTGTGGTCTATACTAGATCGGTTGTGAACTTCGAAATTTCCATTCCAGATTCTCCCAAACAACATTTTGTCTCACCTAGTGCATGAATCTTGTGAATGGATCTGCACTTCCCCAAGTTTACCCTGATGGGTAGGTTGGTCGATTCCTAAAGTCACATAATCTGCGTTCGTGTGCATGAGCGGAAGCGTTTTCGAAACACACCTCAAGCTCTTAGAATTCGCGAGTGCGAGAATAGAAAGCGCGGACACGGGTCGTTTTGAAGGAATATGTGACTAAGGTTGATCCCGACCCCAACTGGGTATCGGATTATACCAAAAATAAAAAAGGGAAAAGGAAAAAGGTGGTTTGTACTGTAAATGTACCAGCCATGTGAATAGCCAACCTAATGGCTATATATTCTTTTCTTTATCTTTCTTTTAATACCAGAAAACAGAGAAGCTGTTGAATCTGATGCTTCAAATTAGTTTGCCCAAGAAACCAAGAAAACATAAACTATTGAAGGTTCCATCATTTTCACTCCATCTTTCACCGAACCAGTCCATATGGTAATGTTTATTAAAAATAAAAAAATAAAAAAATGACCCTATCAATGTGGGGGCACTCATTATATCCTGTCTAAAAGATTCCTCTCTCCATTATTTTGTTTGTGAGAGTGACTCTTTTGTCATGTACTCTGGATAAGAATACCAAACAGATAATACAGAGTTTTTTTAAGTGGAATATGACTTGTTAGGTTAGAGGATTCGTCTTGATAATATTGAACAAATTGACTTGTTCATAGGCTGTTTGGAATCATGGAATTTTTATGTTATCCTCCCTAGAATTTCACCAAATTACTTAAATAAGTAGTCGATAAAAATCGTAGCCTCAGAGGCTGAATCAATCGTTATTGCACCCCATAAAAAGGCAGAATCGATTACTAGAATGAAATTTTGCCAGTGGTATCTTTGATATAGATTGGAAAGCAGAACAGGATCATAATTTGTTCTAACTTTATTTAATTTTGTTTTCAACATCACTTGAGACTTATACCAAACAGAGCTTGAATTTTAGAGGGAAATGTCAAATGATTACTCTTGTCTAGTTGTTTCTTGGAATAAAAGAGTCCCAATCCTGATTAGTTGAGGATAATCACAAAGAGAAAAAAGGTGAAAGGAATAGAAACCTTACAGTGTTCCGAAAGGAATAGAAACCTTACAGTGTTCCAAAAGGAATAGGTCCAGATCTTGTCTGATATTCTTGCAATAGAAAAACACTGTTGCTTCAACATTTGGGAATTGACTAATCATTTCTTCAAGCCATGCTCCTGCACACCTAACAAAATTCAATAGAAAAAAAAAGATTATCTCTCTCAATGATGCCTACTAAGTAGATGCCTACTAAGTGATACTAATTAGCCTCACATAACCCATATTCCATAAACAACAATTCAATGAACTTCTTTTCATCTTCCAAATCTAGAAATCATGATCGTAACCCTAAATATTAGAATTTTACAGAAACGGGGATGGTGTTGCTCAGGGGTGCACAACACTGTGTTGTGCACCATCCGAGCCGTCCGTTCGGTAATCCAACGGTCCAGACTTCATGTTGGCTATAAACGGCTCGGATGGTGCACAGAACCTACACAGCACCATCCCCCGGTTCAAATTTTAGCCACAGGCTGTGCATCAGATTTTACCAAGCAACAAATTCAGATAATTGCTCAAGCACAGTTCATAAATGTATGATAGTATGAGAAAGCACCTCGTTAACAGCCAAACACATAAAAGACCCCATTAGATCCTTTTGACAAGAATCCGCTAATGACCCTCGACAGAACTCAATAGCAAAAACGGATCTTAAAGGCTTGGTTTGGTTAACATCTTGTTCTCTGCATTTTTTTCTGAAAGGAAAAGGGAGTCCCTGGAAGAAGTATGACAGGTTATGAGACAAGACTTTGTCAATTCTACCTATATTTCCAATAAGAAACCTTCAAATTTTCCACCAACAAGAAGGCAAATTCCAATGCTGTCCCAAAAGTCAGCGATTCTCGAAGAAATTTATGGCAATACAGGGGGGATACAATTCCGGGGTGTAGTGAACTCATACTTTATGTTCTTTATACCGATACCAATACATAACAAGAACTCAATTTCAAAACAGAAGGATAGGAAAACTAATCCTGCAAAAATTTAACAGCCCCTTTCTCTATAGCTCCTCCTCTTTATGTATATGGCATATTATAGTAGTTGTTGTCGTGACTCTTCCCGTTCATAGTTTTATCTGCAAAAATTATAGTGCATATGTTCTATACACAGACTTCTTTTCCAGATTTGTGTTTAAGGTGACATTTCCAGCTATAGCTCTCGGATTTCTCATCATCATCATCTTCTTCTTCCTCCATGCTTTCCCCGCCTGTTGTGGAAGTACCTGCACGAGTTGCAGCTAACTGAAGAGGACCCTGAGGAGAATCAGATTGTGAACTACTTGGCTTTGATGATTCATCTTGGGGCATCCACAAACTCCCCAAAACGACCATGGAATGGGTTCCGGCAGTTGGATGCTTTCGAGTATGAAGTCGATATTTCTGTTACTCGCAAGAAAGTTAAAAAATATTCATGTTAAAAGCTGAAACTAGATCAAACAAAGGCCTGTAAATTGAAGGTAAATGAAAAGAAAAGAAAGACCGATGAAGAGATAAATAACCAAAATACGCACTTGCAAATGACTCTTCACTTCATCATTAGTGAGTCCATCAACTTGCATGAGTTCTCTAATCTGCTTAGGAGTAGCCACTGCAAAAAAAAATTCAGAAAGCCAAATCAGAAGCACGTAAACCGATTGACTAAAAGATGATTCAAGTTGCCAAAACATATCTCAGCTACAAATGCAGAGGAAAGATTGAGATATGTGTCAAAGTTAACATTTTCCATGACCTCTCCTATCTCCCATATGTTTTATTTGTTTCCTTCAACGCGGTTGTGCATCATAGCTTACAGATCAAAATCCACTTTTGCAGAGGTCAAGAATTAGAAAAGATAACAGGCAATGTAATTAATGTGGTTTGGTACTGCAACTTTCCATCTTTTATTCTGTGATCATCATTCAATAACAGAAACCACCACCATCAGTTTAAGTTTGATAAGGCCTAGATTCTTTAACCACAAAAAAGAGAAAAAAATTCCACATTAACAAGCTATAGGACAGGTAAATCCAATTATGGGAGATAAGATCAAGACTCATCAACAAAATAAAGTCATACCAGCAAATCCAAATCAAGAATTATATGTTTAGAGTTTACAAGTTCTGACCTTGTGAACCACCAAGTTGCTGCAAGGCATTGACAAACCGCCGATGCAATTCCGGCGACCAGCATCTTCTATGTTTCCGGCCAGCCTGCTGCTGAGCTGTCTGTGGTCTAGCCCGTAAATTTGAAGGAACAATGGGGGTAGTGGATGAGCCAATGATCTTAGAACTCAAACCATTGGAAACAATTTCTTCCCTTGGATTTTTAGTTCCAGGCGTGAGAAGGGAAAGTCCAGCCGCTGGTAAATCCACCTTGTCTTCCTTTCTTTTCGACATAGCCGGAAAAATAGAGCAGTCCTTAAATGGCAAAAATGGTTTCGACCCGTTTCTGTTCTTATTGTACTTGAATGCGTTATCAATCACAAGGGGGCACTCATCCACAGGTCCCTATAATCAAAACAAATGCTCAAAACATATACATCTACTATACACATCAAGCACAAATCTAGTCTATTGCATTCCTTTTCTTGTCGAATGTGCATAAATTCTGCTATACCTTCATAAACTTCGGTACTGAATTTTGTTTGTGGCCATATTTAGAATCGACATTTTTGCAATCATCGGTGTTCCAGAGCTGCACAGAACTCATCCAATTCATCTTCTCTTTGTCCTTTTCCGTCTTAACCTCACTCATTTCATCTTGATCACAATTTTTCTTCAATGGTATGAATTCTTCCAGTACTGGTTCAACATCTCTAGTCCTACACTGTGTTGATTGCTCCTTCAAAGTTCCAATTGCTGCAACAACAAAAAGATGAACCTCAAAAACAGAAGGGGAAAAAAAACCCACTAATCAAACTTATCAAAAACCCAGAATCCATCTCCAGATTTCAAAAATAAAGAGTAACCCAATAATATCAAAACCTCAACTACCAAAACCCATGTCCTGAATTTTGTAACTAATTTGGAATCTTGTCAACAAAGTCAACTCATAAAGGAAATCTGAACCCGTTAAGCATCTTCAGCATCTCACACTCATGAACAAGAAACCATAATCGCCATAAATTGAATCCAATTCATACCTATCCAAAACAACCATACAAACACTACATGTATGTGTTCTATAAATGACCCTCTCATAAAATCAATTTCAGTAACAAAAAGTCTAACAACACACCTACAGAGCACACCTCCGGACAGAACTGTCAGGACCCAACTCCGCTTGGAGCCATTGGACCCACGTGCATCGAACCATTCTGTCACAATTGTGCTCAGAGTTTTATTTTAAATTTGTGTTCCTAGCATTGCTCTTTCAATAGAACACCCCTGAACCAAAATTATCAAGAAATAAAGGTGTGTATATATAAATTCAGGAGCCTAAAACCAAATTAGAGGACCAAGATTTTGAAGAATTTATAACGCTTCACTAAAATTCCAGACCCACTCTCCTTTACTTACTCTAACTGATCAATTCATCAAAATGGTATTGAGACTACAAACCCAACTCACAGAACCCAAATTACAATCAGAGAAAAAAACAAAAAAAAAAACAAACCATCGTTGAGAAGAAGCATGCAGAGAGGAAGCTCGCGCTTAAAGGCATCGATCTTCTTCATTTCCTCCTCTAATCTCTTTACAAAATCATCAATCCTCAGCTTCTTCTCCGACACGCTGCCCATCGCTGCCAATTCTCCCAAGAACTCGCTGATTCTTTTGGGCACGAAAGTTGGTCTAACATCTAAGCTCAGTTCAGGTGGAATTGAACCCATTTGCGATTCTTCTTCCCTTGTGTATATCTCTCTCAAGATCTTTCTCAAACAGATGGATTAAACCGTATGAGAGAGAGAGAGTGAGGATCTATGGGTAATGGGTATATATCTGTATACCTTGTGTCTGTAGAAAGAGAGAGAGAGGTGGGGGAGGGTAGAAAGAACCGGAATCTTATCAGGGAAAATGCGGTTTATGTGAGGAGAGAATTGCAGAGAGAGAGAGAGAGAGAGATAGTAGATGGGAAAAGGTGAGAAAAGGGAGAAGATTCTGTTGAAGCAACGCCGGGTTTCGACGGGAGCGATATGTGCGTGTGTATGTATAGAAAGTCAATTTCGGTTCGTCGCGTATTTCTATCTGTCCGCCACTCAAATCTCTAAACTCGGACACTTTCTGAAATGTCCACAACACCCCCCCACCTCTGCATATTTTTCCTTCACAATTTTTTTCCAAAAAAGGAAGATATTTAACCATCTATATTATAGCTAAGGGCCTATTTTATTTTCACCTTATATTTTACTGTATAAGATCTTTTATTTCTTTGAGAATTTTTTCTGTCTTTAACGAACTTTGACAGACAAAACATTTTAGTATAAAAATGGGGCGAACTAGGATGATTTGGCCATTAGTATAGTAATAGAGATTTTTGCCTTCCAAGTTTTACGTGTATGGATGGAAAAATCTAGGTCTTGTGTTTTATTATGGTTGAATTCTTAGGCCTTGTTCCTCTGATAGTTTTTTGGGCTTTTTTGTGTTTTATGCTATTGAAAAAATTCGCATATTTAAGTATTGCGTCAAACTTTTGAAAATTATTGATTTATCTCGATGAGAGGAATTAAAAAAGTAAGATACTTTTTTACTCAATTTTTTTTTGAAAATATCCAAGATAAACCCCCCCAAAAGTCGACTTTTTGGATTTTGTCTTGAATATCTTCAAAAATATTGGATAAAAGTCCTAATTTTATACTTTATATTCTAAAAAATTTGATGCAAAATTAACAAATACGGAGTACAATTTTTTTTTGAATAAAGAAAAAACTCAAAAAGTTCAAAAATCCCCAAAAGGTCTTAGAGGTACAAGGCCTTAATTTTAGTACTTGATCTTTATTTTTTCTTTCCATTACAAAAACCTAATTTCGTACGAAATTATATTAGTTTAACCGATGGGCAAGCCCATAAGATCTAAAGTACATCTACTTTCAAATAATATAGAATAAAAAAATGAGAGATGGGTTGTAGGCCAAGTCATACACTTTTACTAGTAGTTTATAGAACTGTGCTGTTCACACAGAGAAATTCCACACAGATCACGCACAGATTTTTTGTGGGGCCCATTATGGGTCCCACACAAACAATTCAAGTCGTTCATTAAATGTAAAATATTTTTTCAAATGTCTTCGTGAAAAATCAGCTCAATCCAATAGCTATAGAAACTCGATCCAATCATCTAACTTTTCATTCAGATTTTAGGATAATGAAAAAATAGATGATTGGATCGAGAACTTATAGGCATCGGATTGAGCTGATTTTTTGCGAAAGCCCTTGAAAAAATATTTTACATTTAATGAACGGCTCGGATCATTTTTGTGGGACCCTTAGTGGGCCCCACAAAAAATATGTGTGTGATATGTGTAGGTTTTGTCTGTGTCGTTAGCATTATATACTAGTTTATAATAATCCTTCATTTTAGGGTTTATCTAGCAAAAGGGGCAGTATAGTCATTTCAAGTAGGAATATTTAAGTAGTACTTATATCAACAGCAAAGTTGAATCTTTACCGTCACATAGAATTCTTCTTTTAGGCTTTCCTCGAAGGTGAAACGTGTCCCTTAAATCTTTGACCATTCTTGTTCCTTTTTCTTTTCTTTTTTTTATATTCGGATCAAGCTTATGCATATTTCAATTAATTATGGTATCATAAACCCGAGGCTCACTAGCGGGCCCCCACTAAAATTCGGAGCAAATAGTCCGTATGAACTGACCCCAATTCCAAAAGAGTTGATAACAAATGAGAAGTTTCGAACTTGTACTTTTAGAAGGGAGCAAACTCTTAAAAGTCTGGTGGTATAACCGCCAGACCAATACCTTTGGTGTTTTTTTTCCTTTTCTCTTTTTCAACATTACTAGTAATAATTTTTGTCTTAGATAAAGAAAACAGAAAGTGGTTTTTATTTCTTCATTCAATTACTACTGGTAAAAGATTTGAACTGTAAAGAAAGAATTTCCAGAGCTTATGATTCCAAATTATGACTCATGAATCTTTTCGCAAACAGGGTTTCCCACTTTCTACCCCCGGGACCTTGTCAAGCAGGTCTCCGTTTGGCAGTGGTGACGAGCGCATCTTGACCGTTCAAATTTATTTTTGCAATTAATGATCCGAACTAAAAATAAAATTTTCTGGATTGAAAACATGTTTGAACGGTCAAGATGCTCTCGGCACCGCTGCCAAGCATCCCGTGCTTGGCAGCATCTCCCATTATAATAGTACCAGTTTAATTTGTCTATATCTCAATTGCAAAAAGACAAATAAAATGAAATCATCGGGTGACAAAAAATCAAATTAAATGTCCCTTGTTTCCATTATAGTAGAAATCTCCACCTAACGGACGGTGCAAATTCAAATGCCTCACCTATATCTCTTTCCCTATATCTATTATAGTTGGCGATCGGTCAGGACGGAGGAATTACCATCCCTCGGTCCCAGATTCGACTCTCCTGCATTGCGGAAAAATCCTTGGGGCCACCCATGCGTAAAAGCCTTTTTGTTAGTAAAGGCAGGTGAGAGCCGTAGAGATTTAGTCCCGTGGTGCGCGCAAGCGAGCCCAAAAACACTCTGCGTTACCAAAAAAAAAAGTAAGAGCATTTCTTTCCCCCTCTCTCTTCTTTTGAGTCATTGGCTTATCTTGTGGGACAAGAGAGTAGAGACCACGTAACAGCATTTTTTGGGGCAGGAACAATTAATATATATGATTCAAAATTGGATTTGGGGATCTCAGAATTAGTCATCTGAACCAAATGAATTTATTTTGTGAGAGTTGAAATTTTGGCCTTTCATTTCACTAGAGGGACAAATATGATTTAACCAGATACTTAACGATAGTTTATAGAATCGATCCAAATTGGATCTTGAACGCTTCCTAAATCACATGAGAAGATCTCGATCTTTACTCTTGTGATGATCTTAACGTGTTATAGATTGTTTTTGTTTCATGAATGTCCGGGCAAATTTATAGAGATAACAACCTTGGAAAGTCGAAAAAGCATGACAAATGACCACATTTAGGGATAACTTAGGTGCAACATTACTTATAATAAAAAAAAACCTAGTTGCAACATTGTCTTAAAAGTAGTGATTTGGTGTTTGACATATCTTCCTTTTTTGACAATTTGTTCTAGGAGAGTGATTTCAAACCTCTCTTTTTTATAATTGTACTTTCCTTTTAGTTTTTATTCATGTAAAGTTACAACATTACCCTTTAATAATTTTATTTTTGGCTACGGACAATATTGTATTTTTACATAGCTAAAGACAAAAAGAGGAGTGTGGTAGAGGAGTGAGAAAAAAAAAAAACCATAAGAGGTAAACATAAGGCTGAAAAAACCATTTTTAAGAGGTTTTATTTTGTTGCATTTAGAGCAAATTTATCAGTTGTTAGGTAAAAATGCTGGTAAACAATGCACTTTTTTCATTTTACTTACTCACATATCTTTTAACACTACACCAATACTATCTATTTAACCTATTCTCTATTAAATATTATTACTTTTATTTTCTTTTTCTTTTCTGGGGAGGGAGGTAGGGAGAGAGAGAATAATTAATAAAATAATATACACATGGTGAATAGTGCTTAGGTATATTTACCTATTCACTGTTCATGGATGGATTTTACGTAAGCCTTTACCTAATCTGTTGCAATGCTCTTTTGGGGGTTTTGCTTAGGTAAAATAGCTAAAAAACTCTTTTACCTCTTCTGATAAACTTGCTCTTATTGTGCTTTTCAATAACCATGTTCAGCTAACTAGAGAGGGGTATGAAGACTCTCTTAAAAATACACACATACTTAACCCAAACTCCCGATGTGAAAGCCCAGCTCAGATCACAGGCTCAAGAGCCTTACCCGCAATCCAACTAGGATAACAGAAATGTGGTAAGTGGAATTACTCTCTTACCCTTTTTTGTATTTAAAAAAAACATGTTTAGAGATAAGTTAAACTGCAACCACCATTTCATTAATCACTTCAAGTAGTCAAAAGACTCAAAAACCTGTAACTTGTTTAGGAGAGATCTCAAGTTGACAAGTTCTAAATTCTCATGGAAAACCTAGATACGGAGTATGTGGTATGAGAACATCACACGATACGTAAAAACGTGCCATACCCACATTATAGATACTCTACAAGAAAAGAAAAGGAAATTATGAAGCTTCCAAACAAGACACTATTCTCCACGTGATTGGAGTGTGCAGCAGGCGTGTCGAGCGGCTTGGAGTATGAGTTGGTATTGTTGATAGGGGTGAGGAATCGTGTAGGAGGGTGTTGTCTTGTGAATGATATCGGTGTGTTTTTTTTTTAATAACCGGATGTCCGAGTCAGCTTGCGCGCACATCGACTGCTTTTGGAACCCTGAAGCGAACGACCGGCAAACCCCACCAGTGAACTAAAGGTTTGGAATATTTGGCCAGCTTGAGATTCGAACAAGCGATCTCATTTAAGATGATCACTTATTGCTTTCTCGTACCCATTTGGCCAAATCCGTCGGTTGTGAATCATTCTTATAGATTTGGAGAAAAGAGTTGGCTATTACTATATTTTTCAAACAAAAGACGGATAGGTTTTACATACAGCCATAAGATTCCAATACTTTCCAACCTCTAAAATTTAAATAGAATTAAATTTATTTTAAATTGGCTAGGGTTCCGATCCATTCCCATCTTGTCTTCGCATCTGCATCGTTTTTGTCGGACGTTTGTATCCGCAGAATCTATCCTTTTTTTGAACTGGCAGAATCTATCCTCCTTTCTTGCTTTTCTGCCAATACCTTTTATATAAGTATTTGATACTAACATTTTTTTTTATGAGCAAAAATATTTTATACAGTAAATCTTTGAAAAAGATTACAAAGATTTCACGGATTACGGGCACACTGGCGTACGCCACTTGAGAACCAAACCCAAAGGAAGATAATACTCCATTAAACACAATAGCTGTATAATTTTCACACTCTTACTACTATTTTGTAAAATACAATTTCCTTTTGTTGCTAGTTAGGATCTCAACACCAAATATACACGTCCATTTTGAATTTCTAAAAAAATTGATCTATGCCTCTCTCACGTCCTCTGCTCAACAAAACACCTCGTAAAACTCTACATGTAGATCATACGAACTTAATGTATGAATTTTAACCCTTTTGCCTTCAACTGTCAAGATTCATAATGTACATAGACTAAAATTGTAAGCCTAGCATCCCTTCACTGTCTGTACTAGAGTTCATTCGGGATGTCTAAAAAAAGAATTTTTAATTTGGCCCTTTTATGAGATTTGTAAGCTGGAAATTCAATTTAGGAAGTTTCTTCAGAGTTACAAGAAGGTCCATGGTTAAGGGGCATTTCGGTGATCTAAAAGTTTGCAAACCGTGACCCTTTATATTATTTTTTTTTTCCGGTCAAACGGAAATTCGACCCTTTATATTATTGATAGGAAATGAATGATTTATAATTTAGTGACACATGTAAAAGTGAAAAATCAAACAACGAATTTTAACCGGCCGTGTGATGTATATATAATTTGACCGATACAAATTTTAATCTAACAACGAACATATGATGTTATATACAGTACGTGTATTTGATGGTATGGAATTTACAGTATATGCTTTTTTCGTCATTTGTCAAAGGGTACAAGATTCCTCTTAATCCTTTTGATTAATGATGGTATGGAATTTCAAACACATGTCCGGCGTTGGCTATTTCGTGGAAACTGGAAAGTTGATGGTCAATTCATGAAAGGTGAGCGGAAAGGAACGCAAGTGGAATTTGAAGAGAGAGAGAGAGAGAGAGAGGAGAGAGAGAGGACACAAGAGAAAAGCATCTAATCTCTCATACGGGGAGAGAGAGAGAGAGAGAGAGAGAGAGAGAATATAAAACACAAGAGAAAAGCATCTAATCTATAATATGAAGATATTCTCTCAAGAGAATCCAATAAATTATTTTGGGAATCCAAGAGATTGGTTATGGCTACAACTACAGTCCTCCAACTTTAAAAGATAATAATACTACTGGTAAACAAATTAACAATAAATAAATAAATAAATAAATAAATAAGGTTGACTCTTTATTTTAAGTGAATGTTAAAAAGATTCAGTAATAGCATGAAAAAATTGCATATCATGAGAATATACTTCTCAGCTCAAGCATATATTCCATCAACGACATTGAATACAAGTATATTGCGTATAGAATAGAGCGTTCCAGCCAAATAAACAGTCGCCACGCTTAAATTGTCGGACCGAAAATTTAGCAAGATGCATTGACGAGGGATGGAAAGGCGAGGATTCCGACGAAGATGCGTATGAAATCTAATAAACTACAGACTGTAGTTCACTAGCGATCCTTATTTTTCACAAAATCATATCAACGACCCACCGATTAAATGCCGAATACCAAAGGTTGACTTTCGTTGAATTGCTAAATCATAAAATCCTAATAATCTCTGTAGTTGGATGAATCTTTGTGAATATTCGTATCGGTGACAATTCTTTTATTTTCGTTATATATGCTAATTTCTCTATCACTGTCGCAAGAAAAAATAACATACTAGTTTTTTTTTTTTTGTTACATATGCAATTCGAAGTTAATAAGGGTGTGTTCCATTAACTAAAATAAGTAATTATTATTTTTAATTAAAGGTGATGTATCACGAAAGAATGACCTGTCTCGTAAATCGAAAAATAAATACTTAAAAAATAAAAACTTTAGCGGAAATGGGCTAAATATAACAAGCAGCCTAATCACAAGTTCATCCTATATTCCTATCCTAAAAACAAGATAGGCTTTGTGAATTAATAAATAATAATACCAGACTTAATTTATAGAAGTCAGTGTTCACTTTGACAAATTGCAAAAATAATTCGATAATTAATTAGCAGCCGAGTTTCAAGCCAATAAACACGCGTGCACATACGTTCATCATCGACCAATACAGATCTTTGAATTTTGAATTAATTATGATTAAAAAAAAGATTTGGATGGGTTAAAAAAATGGGATGAATAATACTACTAGATTCTATTTGTTGATCCTATGCCGAACGGATTACTTTATTTTATAAGGTTGGGCTGAAATGTACTCAAAGATTCATTGAATTAGTCATAAACAAGCATTAATTAAAAGTTAAAACAACTAATGTGGATCCAAAGAAACCAAGAAAAGATACCAACCTTTGATGCGTTTTTCGAAGAGGACACGAAACAAACAATCCTTATCAGTAATCCGAAGGGGTTGGCCAAGTGGGTATGAGAAAGTAATTAAATGGCTCGTTCCCAGGTCGCAAGTTCAAATTCCATTTAGGCCAAACATTCCGAACCTTGGGTCTATTGGAGGTTTGTCCAGTCGTTCACTTCAGGGTCGTGGTCATTAATCGAGGTGTATGCAAGCTGACCCGGACATCTGGTTAATTATTAGGGGGAAAAATCCTTATCACTTATCAGTCCAATGCATCTTTCACGTGATGACAAGTTCAATGTTCATGGCGTTGGAGTGACCTTTTCAAGAGGGCATCTGTTTGTTCCTATTACATATTCTTCTCTATCTTCTTCTTCTCCCCTCTTGTTTGAGATGGAATCTTTCAGAGAAACAATGGAATAAAAGTGAGGTCAAAATTGTACGTCTGTCTGGCGGTGGTTGAAGCATTCCTTTCTCGATCGATTTTAGATTCATGTTTAAGTCACCGAGCCAAAAAAAAAAAAAATGTTCACGTTTTAGTATCGTGACAACTCCGAGGTTGGACCAGTACTGCTAACGACCTGACAACTAGAGACTTCCAAAAGTATTTAGCTTAGGATTCGTTTTCCACAAACGTGCAATTTCAAATGGACCGTTTGCAAGTGAACGGTGGTTTTGATCTTCCGAATTACTCGATCATTAGGCTAAATACTGAGTTATATATAAAACATGTAATGTTAAGTCTCATGAGGTGCACTTTAGTAAATACTCCATTCCAACTCAACAGGGCACAACGGACTTGCACTTGCAGTAGATTTTCTTCTTGGTGTATTCTTTTATGGTACCTTTGAAGGATAATTTCTTTTCTTTTCTTTTCTTTTTTTTTAACGGGAACCATTCGAATATTTAGTTTAGCTAGCCATTCTTATCATCATCAACCCCGTCGTACTATGAGGAGGCTAGCCACGTTCCTAGCTAGGCTCTTTGTACAAGCCCCAAAAGCACCATCACAAGTCCAAGCTGAAATTGCTACTCGATTTATTCGAGATACGTGAAAACTTGTCTCAGGTAGAGCCAAGTTAGAACCCACCCAAAAATCGGATACACGAGAACCCACCCACGCTGCACCCACACATTTAGGTGAGATATAATGTAAATGTTTGAAGGCCATTTCGGTCAATGTCGGTATGGGTGTCTTTGTCAACTTTTGTGTAGGAGTTGTTGGGTGGCATTATTGTTGGTGTGCCTTTGCTTCTGCCAAGGATTCCACTCACTGGGCCACTCTCTCCTATTATTTACATTGAGGCCATGATTGTTTTTCTTTTCTTTTCTTCCCTTCCCTTTCCTTTCCTTTCACATCCCCCCCTCCCTCCCCTACTTATCAAATCTCAATTCACGTTTGAGGGCAAGCCTGCCTTTATGGTGCGTTTTAGATTTGCTAGATAGCATCTCATGCAAGCTATTGATCAAGTGCACAAGTGAACCCAAGATAACTACGTGCGATTCCACATTTGAAGATCCCCTCTTATCCTAAAAGATGTCCTTATTTGATGGTTTGAGATTTTCTAACACATGGCCACCCATACAAAAATAAGAACTCTTTGAACAATTCGGACCACCAGAGACTATGAAAGATTCGAAATTTCGAACCCATAAAACTCTCATAAGAAAATGGCGAATCTCGACAATTAGGACAACCAAGTTGATTCTATTCACCCTCGATCAAACACCTCTTACCACGTTTTTCACAGTTATCAAGAAAAAGAGAGATAATCGAATTGTGGAGTAAATACCCTACCTTAAAAGGAGTAATTATTTTTGATTAAAAGGCACAATCCAAGTTGTCATCTCGCCTATCACATTAAATTTCATCTCGACAATCTCAGACAATATACGGCTCGAATCTACAGGAATTCCAAATGAAATTTGAACCAACGGTTGTCGAGATCTCGGATCGCACATCACACCAGGGCACCAGACAGCCAGCCACAAATTCCGATTGATAAGTCCAACAAGATTCCATATTTGACCAGGGGCCCACAATCATGTGGTGAAGTGGGGTTAACGTGGCAGCTGTCTGCCGCGCGGCCCAAATTAAAAAAAAAAACGGTTCGCCGCATACGAACGGCGGTGCTTTTTTCTCTGGTTTTCCTTTTCCTCCGAATATTTGTGGGGTCCTATTTTCCCATCAACACGAGATTCTCTTTTCCCCTGTGATTTGATTAGAGATGTCTCCTTTCTTTTGTCCACTTCTCTCTACTCTCCACCCATCATCAAAGCCCAACCCCATTCCTTTTCTCCCCTTGAACAAATTTTCCCATCTTTTCCCATCACGTTTCCACCCCATCTCTCCCACGAGAAAGTAGATGGACAAGGCATGTCATTCAACATTTGCCCTTTCCAGTTTCTACCACTCTCCCACACCAACTGAAGGATGATGCTGTGCAGTGGTGTGCACACGTCTGAGCTGATCGTTAGTTGCCGAGATGAGATCTGTGCCGTCGGATGCACGATCCAACGGCTCGGAGGTGCACAGTGCTATGCACCTTACTGCACAGCACCAATCCGAAGTCCCTCTCACACCCCCTCATCATTCTCCCTTGCATCATCAGTATGCCAATTACAAAACGTAAAGAGAGATATAACATCACAAGCTATGATCTTATGCACCATATCGTTAGGGGTCCATTTTGAGGTCCCAAACAAATGATTGGAACCGTTCTATTCGTCTAAAATGGATTTTTAAGTTGCTGGAGAAAATCAAATCAATCGGTTATTGGTCAGGGTTTGATTGAGTTTCGTCCCTGAATTCGGAGGGGCAAAAATTGAATGCGGCAATCAAGTTCTTATTGATATCCAAATGAGCTAATTTTTTTGCAAGGACTCTCAAAATAATATTTTAAAAAATTGGAACGGCTCCGATAATAGTGTGCAACCTTGAAATGATTTCTACTCCATCTGCACACCAAATGGTGTACAGATAAAAAAAACAAAAACAAAAAAACTCTCAAGTCATGTCATCATAGGATTCTAAGATCAATCAAACTGTGGACAAGCAGGCCGATGAAATTATGCTTCATTTATCGACTCAACATATCTCAATTCTTAATCTCATATTTTTCACTTCAAATTCCGCAGGATAATAGTGATACTACATGGCAGAATCACCACAAAAGAAAAATTGCACATTCACTAATGACCATAGCTGTAGCACATGATGTAGTGCCCAAACCGAGCCGTCCAAAAGTGTTTTTAATAGTCCAAATTTGCTAGAAGTATCGATACTTTTTGAAATCTGGACCATTGATTGTAGGATCGTGCACCCCTGCAAGGTACCCGTTTCCCTAAGCAAGCCATTGAATCACCGGGGGTTAGGTTATGTGTTAACTGATGCCATGGGGAAGGGTGTCAAACTTGCATAAGACTCACGTTGTCATAATAATAAACGCTGCAGAGGGATCTAGAAAAGGGTACATCAATGGGTTGCCCCAAAAAATTTAAAGACCACCGTCCATTAATAACTAGGGTGAGTTTGTTGGGGACACATGCAACTGTCTCCACAAGGTTGTTTTGAATATTTTACAGAGATTCTTTTTGTCCAGGGCCTTTGATTCCTTGACATCATCCATGATTCACCATTACAGTGACATCAAACCCTCCCCTTGAATGCATGCCATTGGAATAATTATATCAGTTTCTTGCATTGACTCAATCTATATCATCATTCAGATTTGTCTTAGATTTAGAGGAAGGCTTGAAACAGAAGAAAGTTGTTGTGTGGAGGAATCCTTTAGATGGAATTAGCAGAAACTGGGTTAGTCTTCTCCTTTTAATAAGCTCCCCAAGACCCAAGTCGTATGAATGCAGGATCTGATACCAAGTGAAAAAGGAATAAATAACAAGAATAAGAACCGGAAAATACGAAAAATGTTTTCCTTTAGGTTTGTCTTAGATTTACAGTAGTGTCTATGCTAACTTAAAAATTCAAAATTTTGATTTTCATACCTTAATGAAATGAGAGCAGACAGAAGCTTTGCAACTTTCAAGCGCTCAAAAGAATCTACCGCAGAGTTCTTTCAGCTTCCCATCACTTGTAATTCTCCTCTTATCAGAAGCATCCATCAGAAGGCAAGCAGCAAGAAATCAAGATGCATAAAATTAGACTGTTAGTCAACAAGAATCTAAAGTTTGAATATTCAAAATGCAACAACAATTGCATCTAGAATACCCAGAAAGTGGAGTTTGTGGTGTAGACTCAAACTTAGGGCAGATCGGGTTAATCTACCTCAAACTAATTTTGGGTACTTCTCTGGTGTATAGCAAAACTTTGCAACGAAACCACATTGCCAAAGAAAGCAAGGCAGCGGAACTATATTATACAGTAAAAGATAAGGGCCTGTACACTTCACAAAATTGTTAGGGAACATGTGTGAAAGGTTGAGTCCCGGGATAAATAGAAAAAAGGCTGGACCTCAATATACAATTGGATGGCTCACCATTTACAAGGCTTAGCCTTTTAAGTAGTAGATATGGGTCATCCAATGTATATTGGGTCCATGCGGTGTGGTGTGGGCTCCGTGGACACTCCCCAGTGGATTGGGCCTGCGCGCACACAGGAAGACCTCAGGCGGATTAGACTTCCAACAAAGAAATGTCCCAACCTTAGAGGATCTAGACTCTGTAGAGTTACAGTACTGAACCCAATGTTGATGTGTCCTTTGATAGGACACTCCCTAGTGTGAAGACAGAAGTTGTGACCTTAGTTCCTGACCTAGACGTAGCTATTTTGAAAGCCTCTTTTCTCCTCGATTCACAAAAGAGCAATGTTATTCACTAAACAACAATTTACCAGTGTAAACAATTCTAGAAATGATTCAGAGGTTGTGACAACCCGAGAGAGACACTCTCTCTCATAAAGCACTATAAAACCTCTTCTTCATTTGGCAACCTTTTATTCCATCACCTGCATTGTCATCAACAATATTAGAAATCAAGTTGATAAGACTATTTGATGGAATTTTACAAAGAAAGAAATTGAAACAACAAAGAACAAACCTGTTACAAACGAAAAACTTTCCACAATAACAGTATCACTTTTACCCTTGTTCATGGCATACGATAAAACCTCCGCACAGAAAATTGCTGGTATACCTAGAGCACTTCCACCTAGCCCCCCTGTAAATGACAATAGCTTCTCCCCCGGCGTTTAAGAAAGGAGAACCAGAGAACCCTTGGCTCAAGAATATACCAACTTTCATCAAATAATATCTGGCCACCACCTTTTTGAAGAGGGTCTCAAAAACATTATCTGAAAAATGGTAGGGGTACCTATTTGGGGAAGAAACAAAACCAAACCTAGAAGCATATTCTACCCTTGGGTGTCCTATGACTAGGCACAAATCACCAGCTTCGTGGGAGATTTAGACAAAGTGATAATATTGCTCTTTAGTGAATCGGGGAGAAAAGAGGCTTTCAAAATAGCTATGTCTGGGTCAAGAACTAAGGTTACAACTTCTGTCTTCATAATAGGGAGTGTCCTATCAAAGGACACATCAACATTGGGTTCAGAGTACTGTAACTCTACATAGTCTAAATTCTCTAAGGTTGGGACATAGCTTGAGGGGCAAACACAGTGGAAACAAGTCATAATGTGTCCCTCATTGCTAACAAGCAAACCAACTGAAAATCCAGCAATTATCTCAGTATTCTGAACTTTGCTAACTGCTCAAAGAAGGAGAAAAAGAAAAAGAAAGGACAAATGAGATGTAAAGATGCAGAGATTAAAAAAATAGAGTTTGTAAACTTAAGCTTATATTTCTTGGTTTGTAGAAACACCACACCAGGGGTACTTTTTCTCAAAAGTTCCCTGTGTCCAGCATCAGAGGAAGAAGCCTGCATACAGATCACCCATCACTTATAATTCTCCTCTTATCAGAAGCATCCTTCAGAAGGCAAGCAACAAGAAATCAAGATGCATAATGTTAAACTGTTTGTCAACAAGAATCTAAAGGTTGAATATTCAAAATGCAACAATAATTGCATCTAGAATACCCCAGAAAGTGGAGTTTGTGGTGTAGATTCAAACTTAGGGCAGATCGGGTTAATCTACCTCACAAACTAATTTTGGGTACTTCTCCAGTGTATAGCAAAACTTTGCAACGAAACCACATTGCCAAAGAAAGCAAAGCAGTGGAACTATATTATATAGTAAAAAGATAAGGGCCTGTAAACTTCAAAATTTGTGTTTTCTAAAGAGGGAAGCTTTTGTCCAAAACTTCTGACAGTTACAGCCATTTCGAAGAAAAATTAAAAAAAGGACAGGGTACTTGGTCCGCTTGTTGAAGCAGAAAATGCTACAACCACAAACAAATACACACACTCACTCACAAGACATGTGGGCCCTACACACACTGGAGGTGTGCAGTGTGTGTGGACCCCACAAATATTGTGAGTGAGGCTGTGTAAGGGTTTGTGGTTGTGGCAAATTTGCGTTGAAACATTCGTTCCAGTCTATGCATTATTTCAGCAACTAATCACAGGTATTTTTTGATCCGCACTAATCACAGGTATCAAAATGAGAGTTTTGAACTAATTCATGCACAAACCAAACATCAAAATAACAATTAACGCCGTCGCATTCCATGCTCCATTCCATCCAGAAAGAGAATCACTCCAATGAACCAACAGCTAAGACCAATTAAATGGGTTGGAAACTTGGTATGAGAGCCCAATCGGCCCAATCCAGGCCATCAAGTTGGAATCCAGAAAGTTTTCATAAGCTGGAGATGCAGAAACCAGTGATGTTTACGGTGGCATAGTTCTTAAGTCACAGGGTTGTCAAACCCTCTTGTGATTATTGGTAAACAGAAAAGGCAAAGATAAGATAGCGAAAGATGTTGCTTAGCTCGTTACGATCCACATTCAGCAGTTGGAAACTGATGCATAAGAACTATTTGATGTGATCCCAACTAGTGCACTTCATAAAGAATGACCTGCAATATGTATGAATATTGTCCCTGTAAATCTATGGGGAACAAAGATAAGAACCATGGTTTACCGGATAGAAAGTTAGAAATAAATGAAACGGTCAAATTCCTTACCTTATTTTGTCGAACATTATTCATCTCAAATTCCGTAACTTATTTTAGCATCTTTTCACTGCTAAAATTGAATAAAAAAAATTCACTATATATGCCATCAAACCTTACTGCATTCCTGCTCCTTTCAATTAATGTCATTCAGTTTATGTAAACAGCACTACAAATACACCTTAATAAATGAAGCAACTCAAGCAAGTGAAGCTCAATTACGACTAGAGAACAGCATTTCTCAACTATCATGAAATGAATATAAGACTGCTTAGTTATCTCTTTTATGTGCTTAACGTTCCATAAAACATTGAAGTTAACTTAAAATGTGCTCTAGAAAGATCTTGCATAACAGCTGAACAATGGTGGGACGCAGAAGACATACCTTCTACACCATAAGCTTGTTAGGTACAGTGCAAACAAGGATTCATCCAGTAACCAACTTGAAGAGTTTGACCAGACAATGTCTCACACAAGTGCGCGCATGAGAGAGAGAGAGAGAGAGAGAGAGAGAGAGAGAGAGAGAGAGAGAGAGAGAGAGAGAGAGAGAGAGAATTAACTTTATGGATTGCCGTCTATACTTCCAAATATTGAAATACTTGACTCCAAGGACAGGGGGGGAGTAGTCCAGTAATAACAAATGACAACCAACCAAATTTGGCATAAACTCCTCGTCGTTGGGGAAAATAAAAAAAGAAAAGAATCAGAAGCAGCACTCGTAGAAAATCCGGCATAATTGATGGGAAAATTTTCATCACCTAACATAAATGGACTTCATTAATTAATTTGGTCAAAAAATAACATAACGCATTCTTTAATTAATTTGGTCAAATAATAACATAACGCATTCTTGAAGTTTTAACTCCATGACATGAGAAAGGCATGATTGTCACACTTCCGCCTCATTCCAAAGAGTTTACTTAAATTGGAATCAGAAAAGCATCTCAATGAATTTCTATGTGCATTCCTAAGATGATGAGACTCGTAAAATAATCAGTCAAGAAGATAATACTAAGATGGACCGCGTAACGAGAGATTCTCTCCGTGTGATTCATGGCTAAAAGATGTTATGGTTGATTAATTGTCGGAGGAAAACATGAGGCAAATACGATCAGCAGATATTAATGGGGTAGACAAGAGAGCCTGTTCGACAAAATACGGACTGTACAGGCATCTAGCATGTATTGGCGGCTTAACAATGCTTCGTGCAAAAAGATGAGCCCTACGGTTGCCTGATAATACTATCATTATTCAACAAATATTCAACTTAGAAGAAAGATATATCTCTCTCTTCATAAAACTTGTGCCACAAACCTAGCATGAAAATTATAAGATGATTCTCATTCACTAGTTAACCACTTAACATGTTTAATCTGTATGCAGTGGATTATATACAAAGGCAGAGAAGGCTAGAAGTGTCAACATGTGATCCGGAAACTCATAGTTTCTGTACCTTAAAAACTGAGCAAACAATAAAACTAGAAATCTGAAGAATAATCATGATCGCTGTAGTCTGATGCCGCATCATCAGAATCAGACTGACTTCCAAAACTATTTTCTGATATTCTCTCTAAGGATTGGCCACCTGCTTCCAGAAAATCACTCAAATCATCTAGAACATAAGGTTCTATAAGTTTCCACAACGACGTTGAATTGCTGCCCAGAAAACCTAACCAAAACACCCTCCCCTTCTTTTTTACCTTGCAGTCCAAAGATTTTGCCTTCAATGCCTTCACAATCCTCTCAACAGCCTCTTGACTTCCCTTAACCTTCAACAAAATATCGCCTGATGATGTTCTGTAGCCCGCAAACATATACCAGTACGCAAGAACCCGTGGTGACAACCACCGATGAATTAGCTTCGGAATCACAGCTTGGCCCTTTGGCCAGAACTGGTCTGCATAGAAACCAAAGTAAGAGTGCGATACTGTAAAAAACTGGCATGGTATGTCATCACTGCCATCAATGGGTTTGAATGAAGAAGCTAACCACTCATGGAACTGGTCATATATATGCCTTTTTAATGAAGTGTGCGAGTCAAGTTTCCCACTGAACACAAAATGGAGTGCATGGTTCTTTCCCGCTTCATCTGATTCAATGCGCAGCCCGCCTAACAGCAACCCCATCAAAATCTCTCGCTGCTCCACGCTGAGTTTCAAACTCACAGGCTTTTTGACAACTTTCTTGCTCAAGCTCATAACATAATCAAGTTTTTCCATCAGTGGGGGTTCTACAACATATTTTTTCTGGCACATTAAATCATATATCTTCTCTGCCTTCACATACTCTCCATTAGACAGGTAACCACTTAAGATACTGTTACTTGATCGGGTGTTAACACCAATTGTACCATTACTGAGCATTTGGTTGAAGATTTCTTCAGCTTTCCCAATATTGCCAGTTTTTACCAGTGAATCCAAGTATATGTTATAAATAGTACGATTGGGACGGCATTTCTCAAGGCTCTGGACGAAAGCTGACTCCAATTTGTCATGCAAATCTAAACTGAAATACATATCCATTAGATCAACAAAAGATGGCCCTATCGGCTTCAAACCACTCTCCATGAACTCTCCCATAAGTGACTCTGTAAGTTCGATTTTTCGAGCTTTAGATAACAACTCTATGATTTTCTGATATGCGACAACATTGGTGGAACCTAAGTGCTCCTGCATTCTCCTGAATATCTCCGAAGATTTAAGAGGTTGTCCAACCTTTGCATAGACTCCCATTCTATACACAAAAGCTTGATAAGGGAGAGAACCCTCACAATGAATGAGTTTGAGCCAAACTCTTTCAGCTTCCTGCACATCCCCATCCTTGGAACAAGCTCTCAAGATGGACACAAGCACCTCTCTTCTCTCTTGAATTCCTGCTACCTGCAATTCTGATCTTAATGATTCTATTCTCTCCTTGTCTATGTTGTCCTGGTAACTGTGGAGCCAAATCAGACCGCCGTATACATCCTTATGTATCTCAAGTTCAGAAGTTACAAGATTATGATATATGAACTCTGCCTGTTTGAGATACTTTTTAGAAGAGCCTCCTGGATTGCTCACAAGGGCTCTGAATAGAGAGTTGTGCAAGCTAAGTGGGGGCTTGTAGCCACCCAGTTGAATCATGCGATTGTAAATGCTGCATGCCTGATCTAAGCAACCGTGACCTTGTGAACTTAGATAGGCAGTTATCAAAATATGAAAGGTGGACTCACTAGGCACTCGTCCCTGATTGATTATGTCATCAAATATCTCCCGACACTTCAAGCATTTTCGCTCCTTTCCCAAGAAATCAGCTAACTTCGTAGCAAGAGCAAAATCAAATCGAAACCAATGTTGTTGCATCATCCATTTATATACCTGAAAGACAAAAGGTAATCCCCTTCATCACAAAATCCGAAACGCACAATGAATCACAATACAATGACAAATAAGACAAGCGCATACCCTTTTCTGTTCATCTTTCTAATATACCTAAAATACAAAAACCCATAAGGCAGCAAAATATTCATGGGACTACTAAGAGGTCACGACCTAGCACGATGAGAAGCACTGTCCGCCCCAGCATTGGGGTTGTGTTAACGGGATCCCATCTTTTTTTTCTTAGGTGACCAAAGTACCATAAACTCCTTAGTCAACTATTCCCTCTCAATCCTCGCTCTGGCAAATTTTGGTACTTCGGCATATTATCAATCCTCGCTCTGGCAAATAATATTATCAAAAGACGTTTTCACGGTCGCGCATGCGTATTATGTGACTTAGCTGAACACCTAAGCCAACAAAGAAACAAGGGCAAATTTAGCAGCTATTCTAAATTATCCATTTACAATGTAAAAAACCAATCTTTCCAAGTTAATACAGCTTCGGAAAACAAAAAAGGAAACCCTAGAATATGATTCGAACAATACCCTAAACCCCGTCTCATTTTCGCGAATCCGCATGCAATGAACAGCCACATAGGTCCCATCCTCTTGCCTAAACCACTTCCGCTGCGCATTGAGTATCCGAACCAGCATCGACGCCTTGTGCGCCGGCAACTCCTTACACAGCCACGCCAACTTCGTCCTCCGCCACTGCTCCGGCAGCTCCTCCAGCTCCCGAACCTCCAGCGGCGGCGACTTCACCTGCTTCTTCAATTCCGGAGACTCGAAAGAGGCATCGAAATTAAAGCTTTCCTTATCGGTCGAGTCCGCCAACTGTTCGACGAAAGTACTCGACGCCAGCGGAGGTAATCGGCGAGTGCGGGGTGCGGGGAAGGGAAGAGAAAGAAAGGGGAGTGTGAGGGCATTGCGGATGGGAGTGGATGCGAGTCTGGTTGGTTTGAGGTTAGGGTTGGGGTTTGGGAGGAGAGAGAAAGGGAATGGTGAGAGGAGGTCTTGGGGTCTGGTTAGAAGCATTGCTGGTGTTTGGGTTGAGGAGGTGATGGCGGGGGAGGAAAGAAGGTTGATTGGATTTTGGAGGGTTGGGGGACAATCAATTTAAGGTTTTGTTTGGAACATGGGATGGAAGGGAAAAGGAAGGGAAAATTTTAAAAAGAAAGAGAGAATAAAAAGAAAGAGATTGATTTTAGCAAAAGAAAGAGAGAATAAAAGAATAAAAGAAAGAGAGAATAAAAGAAAGAGGGAAATTGATTTTAGCACTCTAAAAATTAATGGAGGGGCTCTAAAATGATGTTGTTTCGTGTATCAACAGAGTTCAATTTTGGAGCATCTTCATCAATTTTTAGAGTGCCAAAATCACAATCCAATTTTCAAACTCAAACTCAATTTTTCTTCCAATTTCTCAGGGTCAGTTTGATTAGTGAGATAATAGTAGAAAAATGCAAGAAAAAAAAACATATTTTTTGTGTGTTCACTTAGCAAGAATATTTTAGAAAGTGGTAGAAAGTGAACTTTCTCGTACAACCCTCTAAAACTTGAGAGTTTGACTCATTTTTTCTCACAAAATGTGCAGAGAAATTTTATTTTCTCCAGAAAATCAACAATAATTACTCTAACTTTCCTCTTTACCCTCTTCCCTCCACATTTTCTCTTCTAATTTCGACAATTTTTCCTCCTTTTCAAACAATGATATTTTATTTTCTCTATTACTTTCTTGCAAAACTTTCATTCTAATCAAACGGATGTGAGAAAAAAATTACTTTTTCTTTTTCTTCATCTCATTTTCTATCATTTTCATTTTCCATCATATTTTTCTCGCTAATCAAATAAACACTAACTTTCCCTCTCATTTTCTTCTTACTGTAATTATTTTCTTTTCTTTTCCACTTCCATCCCCAAGTTCCAAACAAAGCCTTAGGGGTCTCTTTGACTGGTTTTAAAGAATAAAGGGGCTTTAATTGATAGAGGGCTATAGATGAGGGGTATTCCTGATAAGGCCTTTCGAAAAACATTCGGATCGAAAAAAAAAAAAAAACAAAAGGACGAAGGGCTGTATTGAACCTGACGTGAATCGAACACGCAACCTTCTGATCTGGAGTCAGACGCGCTACCATTGCGCCACAGATCCACTTCGTTGATTTAGTTCCAGTTTCATTGTTATTTATTCATATAAGACCAGTATCATCAGGGTTATCCCGTCAAAGGTCACATAATGCGCGTGCGGATGCGAGAGTGCGGTGTATGAAAGTGTCTTTTAAAAATCTCTCAAATCACTAAAATTAGTGAGTGCGAGGAATTAGAGCGTGAACAGATGGAAGATTGAGAGTGACACTTTAAAGGATTTTGTGATTAAGATCCTGCCTTGACTAGAATACCAAATCTGGTGAAATTATCAAGACCGACCCGACCCGACCCGACCCGTCTAAGGAAAAAAAATATATATCAAGACTAAAGAAAATAATTGAAGAAGAAACTCATCTACTCATTGAGTATTCTCTTACTCCAGTATTCAACTTGAGTATTTAATTTGGTTTAGAATGTGGGGAGGGAGAATGGTATAACCCTAATCTTTTTTCCAACAATGTTACGTACACTCCTACCGATCACTCATCTCTTACATATGTGTCGGCTCCACACATTTAATTTGGGATGAGTCTCATACATGTGTGAGAGGAGCGATCGTGGCCAGTAAACGTGTCCGTTGAATTATTGTTTTTTTAACCTTCTGGCATTTGCTATTCTCTGTTTTTTTTCTTGTATGCACGGGTGGTTCATGTCCTTTGGTGAAAAATTTTCAGTGCGGAACGGGTACCACATGGTGCCCGCTCGGCCATCCGAGTCGTCCATTTCATTTTTGAACGGCTCAGATTTAGAGAGAGAAAATGAGAGAGAAAGTGTTTGGGAGAGAGGAGAGAGAGGGTTTTAATCCGAGCAGTCCAAAAGTGTATCGGACGGCTCGAATTCGCCGAGCGGGTGCCACTTGGGCAATACCCGCTCAACACTGAAAAATTCCTCATCCCTTTTGTGACATTTTCAGATAAGCTTGAATCTTAACTGTTACAATAATAAGAGATGTCACATTTTTCAGATAAAAGGTCACACTCATCATGAAAGTTGTCTCCATCTTCAAATGGGATAACATATAATAAGGTAATGCTTTCCGGATGTGGAATATCACAATCTCTTAAATATCTTGTTTATTTTTAACTTGCTTGTTTGCAACTTTGTTCCAATGGGTCCCGGAAGGTATAATTGCTGGTTATCAGTTGGAGTTCAAAATTCAAACCCAGAACTATTCATCCAGGAATAGGTTTTTATCCAACAAAAAAATTTACTCAAAATGGACCGGTTACTAATAAGTTCTCATTAAAAAAGTCTAGTTATTAACTACTCCTCCGAAGTACCATGTAGCATTAATTATGCCGCACTTTCAATCGAAACCCTTCTTTTGTTTTGTATCATTTATTGTCTTCCAACAACCTAACGTGAGTGAGTTAATATGCTATCGGCAAAATTTACCGCTACGCGATTGGCTGAGAATACTACTGAAAAAACGTCACACGGCACTCCCGAAGCTTTAAATAAACTCCTCACTCAGATAAATGGATGGAGAGAGAGAGAGAGAGTGTGCCAATACAAATATTGCTCACAAAGGATTCTGAAGCACATTGAGGTCCTCTCCCCTGCCTCTGTCAAACACAAGTATTGCTCAAAATGGCTTCTGAAGCACCTTGAGGGCCTCTCTCTCTCTCGGATAAGGTGGGACGCGGGTACGAGAAAACAAGCAAGGAGAGCTCCAATCTAGAGACAGAGAGGTTCGAAAAGTTAGAAGTAGAATGGTGATGATCCAAAGGTTGAAAATGTGCAGGGAGCTGCTGAAACTGGCCATAGATTTTGTCATAATCTTAGTGCAAGCAGCAGGTGCAATCATCCACCAGAGCTCATCTCTTGTCTTCTTAACTCGTGGCAGTTCCTACGCTCCCCTCCTGTATGGTGGACTCTATCCATGAAACAGAGCCCTCTGTATTTTCTACCTCTTTCGATTGTATAAACTTTGAATTGTATAAATTTCCCATGGATCTTGTGTGACCCATCTCTTTGAATTGTTGTATAAATTTGGAGTGACCCTTCAGTGATCTCAACATTTGTTCGTCTTGGTGTATTTGAGATTATTCAATTTTAGTAGTAGTACTCGAAGATGTTTTTATCGTCTTTCGTTTCTTTTTCTGAACGAACCGAAGAATCTAACGTATCGAGCTCATCCTTGGCTGCATGTTTTTTTCGAACATCGATATAAGTAGTAATCATCATATTAGAATCCGAGGGATGAATGGAAAACAGCCTTCAAGACGAGGGATGGGGCTTTTAAGGACGATGAATCAGGTGCTTCAACTTGATTACGAAGAAGATGCAAATTGTGTTAAGAGTATATTCATCAGAAGCATAGTTTTCATAAATGCATTAATAGATTAATGAAATTGAGAGGATCAAAAAAAACAAAAAAAAAAGATTAATGAAATTGAAGATTCTCCTTAATCAAATACGATGGAAATCACTAATATTTAAAAATAAAGAAAAAGAAAATGAATTTTTTGGATTATCGAATGCACATGCTCTCAAGAATTATGAAAGTTTCACTTCCTTTATTATTTTTCCCTTTTGAAATCGTTTAATTCTTTCATTGAGGAACCTTCCTTTATTTGAACTTCTGCAAAATTAACAAAATGGATGCACATATGCGACCACCATCTCCTTGGTCCCACTATATATTAGTCTGAAATAAAAATGATTACTTTAGAACTCCACTAATGTACCACATTAAGGCATCTCCAATTCATCATCTACGCGTTTAAATATAGAGGATGTCATATCAGAAACTACACTCAACCATAAGAGGTTTGGCTAAATGAGAATGAGAAAGCAAATACGTGTTTGCTCTCTGTGAGCAGGGCTGGCCCAGACCCAAGGCCCAAGATGCCTGGGCCTCAGGCATTCAAAAAATTTTAAAATTTAGGGATACTCTAGTATTATTTGTAAATTGGTATATATATTATTTGTTCGTTTTATAACACCAATGTCTTTCCTAGCTTAGTGGTAAATTGATTTTAGTCCATGTGGAGTGTTCGAGTTCGAGTCTTCTAGGCAGCCTTTTTTTTTGAAATGTTTTTTTCTCAAAAATAATGCTATTGTAACTGTCAGGTTTTGAAACCAAGTCAAGTAGAATTCAAGCCAACCACTTTGGCCGTTGGTGACAAAACAATTAACATGTATTATAAAGTCTAAAGTAGTAATATAAAAAAATATTTCTGTAATAGTTGTTTAATTCTAAAAATATGTTAGGCACCACCCCACAATTTAGTCTTGGGTATCCAAATCCCTTGGCCAGCCCTGTCTGTGAGGTTGCGTGTTTGAATTAGACAAACATTCTGCCATCGAAAGATTTGTCCAGTCATTAACTTCAGGGCTCAAAATTAGGCGAAGTATGCGCAAGCTGATCCGTACGTCCGGTTATAAAGAAAATCAGAAACTACAGACGGCATCTCAGGAGAATTCAATGTAATTTACCCTTTTATTCTAATACATTTGTAAGTTGGATCTCCTGCACACAGAGTACTCCTATATCACGACAACTAAAGTACTTCCCTTCTACACAAAGCATTGCATACTTATTGGAGAAAACAAGAATTAAGCTGAACAACTTATTCTTTTACTCTCTGAAAAAGGGATACAAATCCTTTAATAAGATGATTCCTCTGTGATCCTGAAATGACTAATTTGGATGTTCTCAACACCAAGCTTCTTGAAATTACTGCGCTTTCTGGTAGCAAAGAACTTCCCCCAGTTGTATGCCCTGTACTTGGCAGGGTTTTGCTCTGTTATCAGCTCCTCTAAGGGCTCCACCATCACATTATGGTCTGGATTCAAGAAGAATGGCATTGAGAATCTTTCCTTCTCTGAGTTCACCATTACCCTGTGCTCGACACTCTCGTACCTGTCATTGCTCCATACCTAATTCAACCATTTCCAATTCACACATGTTTAGCTCATGCTAATTGTGCCCATTTTGGTGATTACTTCGAATTTGTTTGCCATAAATTAGCATGTAAGTAGTTTTGTTCGTTTTTAGTCCTTTTTTAAAAATAAAAGTTCTTGAGGAGATGAAACGACAAAAGTAAGAAATAAGATCCAAAGCGAAAGAAAAGTTCGCTAAAGACAAAACAATTAAAAACATATAGAGTTCGTTCAACATTTTTGTGATTTTTATGGTCTCTCTTATCGAGACGTATCAAAAAATTTCAAATGTTTTGACCAGACAAAGTATTGGTGATGTGCACTTCTCATGCCATTCCGGAGCCTTTGTGTATTGCAAGCTGCTCATTTTATTCGGCTCATTGGGGGGTTGTTTATGAACAAAACACGTTTTTTTCGTAATTAACTCTTAAAATCATACTAAGAGTTATTATTCTTTTTTTTCCCCGAAAATTTCATGTGTTTTGTCTCTCTTTCTCCCCCGCCCCCCTCCCATTTTTACCATAAACAACACCAATAAGCCGAGTAGTCATTCTTGAAGTTATAGTTCAAGAAATGGGTACCTGAATGATGTCGCCAACATTCACAATGTAAGCATGGGGAGTGGGTCTGACCTGAACCCACTCCCCATCCGTTTTCCTCTTCACTTGGAGTCCTCCCACATCATCTTGTGCAAGAATGGTTAAGGCTCCACCGTCCTTGTGACGGCCAACACCCAAAGCTAGGTTAGGAATTGGACAAGATGGGTAGTGATTTAGCCTGAAAAAGCTGGTATGGTTGTTGAAGAATCCGCTTAACCGGTTTGCTGGCAAGCCTAAGCTGAGGGAGATGAGTTCCAGCAGTTTGTAAGCCAGTTTCTCCATTTCCTTTGCATATTCTTCATATGCCACCCTGGGTCAAAACAATTTGAAAGTTAGGTCACCTAGCTCAACTCTGAAAGATGCATCAGTAATTCGTATCTTTAATGACTTACGCTTTTTGAGACTCTGAGAGTTATCCTCCCCGTATGTTTGGTAGGATTGATAAACGAACCAAGCTGTTCGAGCTCGTATTTGCTTATTAAAAGCTTGTTGAAGATCGGGTTATTACTAAACAAAATCAAGTTTGAACATTTTTCGTGAGTTTTCCCTCCCCGTAGGTTACGTTTGATTTGGTTGATAAACGAACTAAGCTGCATTCGAGCTCGTATTCGCTTATTAAAAGGTCGTTCAAGATCGGTTTGTTGCTAAACAAATCAAGTTTGAACATTTATTTAAGCTCGTTAAGTTATCAAACAAAACTCGAACAATCAATTACTCGGCTCATTCAGCCAACGATATATAAGTAATGCAACCTACTTGAGATCGGCTTGATTAAAGCTCGTTTGAGATCAACCCGTCTCATAAACAAGCTAAGTTTGGACATAATTTTGAAACTAGCTCATTGAGTTTTCAAACTAGACAGCTCATTTATCAGCCCTACCTTGGTACCTTCCCGTTCCCTGTACCAAAAAATGGTCTGCAATCAGGCTGACATGGGTACGTGAGAGGGGTTTTCCAACAAGACAGAGAAAAGGGAGACGGGTCCTCTGCCACAAATCAGCTCATCAGGTTAGAATTTGCTGTTCCATGGCTACCCTATTCAGAGTCAGTCTCTTATTGCAAATCGAGTTAATGTGCATTAACTTACACATGCTAATTGCCGATCAAAAAAAAACTTACACATGCTAATTTTTGATGTCATAGTTTCTGGTGACAAATGACAATTAAACATTTCCTATATTGAGTCGTTGTTTCACCCTTTATTATGATCAAATGAGAAATCTTACCTCAATTCAGAAGGGTACTCAGGCCACCGATTAACCAACTCCTTGAGTCCATTATCAGCAGCCTCAGGCGAAGCCGGTATCACAGTCGGGTTCTTCACCGTCAGATCAAACACCTCTTTCCAGTCCCTGACATTCTTGGTCAGCTCAGTGTCATAGTAACCCAGTGGATTCACCTCATCCCTCCTCACCTTCAGCTTCTCCTCCGTCGCCTGTGCAAAGAACTTTCTTGATGCCAACTCAAGTTTTTCTCTATTTTCAAAGGGCACCCCGTGGTTGATAACTTGGAAAAAACCCCAGTTCTTGCATGCATCCCCAATCTCCTCTACCAGAGTTTCAATAGAATTTGAGTTTGAAATTGAGAGGTTGATCAGTGGTATCCCTTCAGCTTCAGTAATGGTTAGTTTAGGCCTGTGTTCAACTGCTTGAATGAAAGCTTCATCTACCTCTCCCATGGCGTAGAGTACTTTTGGTTAAACCCTGAAAAAGCTTGTTTCCTAGGTACAAAATGGGGCCAGTGGTGAAATAGTTATGTAATCTCAGTCTGGAAAGATGTACATTGAACCTGGACATCTTTTGTTCTTTTGGAACTTCCCGAAATAACCTGGACACATAGTAATTAGGTTGGCAGTTTTTGCAGGATTCTTGTTTGGAAGGGCTTGTCTCTGTCATGATTAGGAAATTGTTTGTTTCCTTTCCGTGACTCAATAATTTGACACAAAGTACGACAAAACAAGAAAAATATCGATCGCCAATGGGCTCTGGCCCAGTTGGCATCTCCTAATCCTCCTCATGTGGGAAGCCAGAGTTCGAGTCCCGTCGTGGGCGTTATGGATTGTCTCTGAAAGCTCTTGTGGACTAATCTACTAACACCCCGCTAAAAAACTTAATTCACATATGCATGGACATAATGCCCAATATGGCAGGGACAACACACCGGTCTATCAAATAACTCCTTGAAACCCACTAGATGAGAATCCGTTTCCAATCCTTGTGGCTAACATTGTCATTTATTTTATCGGCGTGTGGCTAATGTTGTCAGATATCTTTCATAAACCCTCCCCAGTGGAGAAATGCCATCATGGATGGACCAGACCATATAGGATGTTTATACTATATGACAGATTTGGAGAGGAGTTGAATCCGGTTGGTCTGAGCGTAGCCAATGGTAGGGCATGGTTTTGGAATTACATTTAGTCTGGATTGTGTCAAAACGTGTCTTTACACGGCATTCGCTACTTGTCTTACTAGAGACTATTTCCTATTCCTAGATCAAACACAGCTTTATTGAGGCGGGAAGCGGTTGTTTGGTGGCTCTAAAAGGTCTCTCTCTCTCTCCCCATCTTATCTTCGAACATGGATTGAACAGTAATCGGAGCAAGAAAAAGGTCGGGAAAGCATTAAACAGTGATCTTTGGGGTTTGTAGATTAGGAGATTTTCATTCTTTTATTTCTTATCTGTCATATAAGATCAGCCTTTAGGTACGTAAGGAATCGATAAATTGTTTGCTTTGTGGTTGGTATAGAATTGGTGATGCATGACTGGCAAACCAAGGTAAGAGAATGCACAGACAACTTCAACTTGATAGAACAAACCACCCTCTTTTTTATAAGTTCTCAAAGATTGGTTTCACGTCCTTGGTTAAGTCAAAAGAGAGTTCACCTGACTTTCCAATATTAGTACTCCTTCGATTTCTTTGAAATTGTTCTTTCGCAATGTGGTTCCTCTACTAACAAGATCCACGATTGCATCAGCTATGCCCATCTAGACTACGAAGAAACCAGATAACATAAAAACCAGCAGGAACTATTAGACTTCACATATTGTACTCTCTATATCCATGGTTGTGAGCGCCGCAGCCCAAGTTAACAAGTAAACTTCAATTGCTTGAAATTTCCTAGAAAATGTCCAACCATACATGGCCACTCATCTGATACCCTTACCCACTTGTCTAATAGTACTCTGCACCTAAAGAAGAGTCAAAATTAAAATAGTTTAACTGCAAGTCTGCATAAAATTAACGGTTGCTATAAAACCTAGATGAATATGAAATCCCCCCTAAAAAGTACAAACTGTTCAAATAACGAGATATTGATGATCCAAAAAAGGAATAGAAACTAAATCCTGACTGAAACTTCTTATCAACAACTCCCAAAGAAAACTGATATATAGAAGGAATAGCTGAAGGCGTAGAAATATGACACGACAAAATTGAAACAAAACGTACATAGGTGAAACCAGTGGCGACTCTTAGCAAAACTTCTGTGATGCTCCCAAGTGGTATGGGAGCATCATACTCCCAAAGATTACTTACCACAGAAACAGGCAACA
>JAOTQK010000003.1:18194801-18210034 GCA_025642025.1 Rhododendron ferrugineum
GTTCAGAGACGATGAGTTTGGGATAAAGAATAATGGGTTCAGGTAGCATCGCAAACAGAGCGGCCCAAGATCTGGAGGGGTGTTCGACATCTTTGCTGGTTAGCTCCGTTTAGTTTCGTACCTTTTTCGTTTCATGGTGTTTTTTGTTTCAAACGTGATGTATTTTTCATATTGTTGAGTTTTCATGAATAAAACATTGTATATTCATAATTTTTCGTGGTGTATATTCATGAATAAAATATTTTATATTCATGTTTTTTCATGCTATTTTCCCGAATGTTATGGGTTTTCAAGTTTCGTCGAAAAATCATGATTTTGGTTTATTGTATATTTATACTATATAGATAGAAAGCCTCACTACAGGACCCCGTTTTCACACGGACCCCGTTCCCACCTGTACATCAGTCCGCGGAGCCCATTTACGGGCCCTACAAGAACAATCACAATATGAGCCGTTCATTAGTTTTCCAATAAATACTGTAGTTAAGTAGCTTTGAAAAAAAATAGCCCAATCAGAGAACTGGAAGTCCTTGATCCAACGTTTCAGTTTATGTGAACGAAAATTGAAATATTGGATCGAGCACTTGCTATCATTCGAATAACTATCTTAAAATTAATGAACAATTCGGATTACTAGGGCCAGAGAACATCTAACCTACAGATGCGAACCATCCTCCAACAACAATCATTAAAATTATGAATCTCGAACTTCTCAAAAATTACCCTTCAACTTTTGAGAGCTGTTGCTTCAATTCCAAAGACAAGGGGCAAGAATGAAATATCACAGCCTTTTAGTCTATGAATTTGTAAAATTAGGCAAACATTTTGGCACAAGCTAGAGTATACAAATAAATTGGGACCGAATGAGTACATTTTTTGTACTAAAAATTAAATTTACCAGAAGTGCAGCTATGCCTAAATTTATCTGTTCTTATTGGAACTTGTAGAAAAGAAAAGAAAGGGAAGGGAAATTATAAATTTTCTCTTCTATTGTTTAGTTGGGAGAGAAAATAAAATTTTTAAGCATTGTGAATAGTATCATTTTCCGACCTTGATATTGCGATTCTGAAAGTCTCTCTCCCGAAACCCTAAAGAGCAGTGTTATATCCCTGTCCAAAATTCCTGCGGAACCGGGTGATTTCTGCCTGATCATTTGACACCAAAAAGTGGAGTACGCTTCTAGATTTGGATTTGTCTCGTCCCCAATGATGTACCCTCATCAATTTGAAGATAATATTTTCGAAATCTTCTTCAAAAAGGCTCAAGCTGGATTTTATGTGATTGAAGTGGGTATATTGGCAGACAAATGCTGCTCCGGTTCTCCCTTGTTAAATGTAAAGGCAGAGGCAATGGAAATGCTAAATGGGGTGCTAGGTGGGCCAGGTGGATCCGTTATCTGTACGCCAGCAAATATCTGTGCCAAGGTTCTGTCACATACACTTGGAGGAGTACGAAGTCGAAAAACCATATCATTAATTATCATAGGAGTATCAGCTCGAAGAACCAGATCATTAATTTTTGTAGGAGTAGCAGCTCGAAGAACCAGATCATCAATTATTGCAGGAGTACCAGGTTTAAGAAACATATCATAACTACCACCTTTTCTTGAAGAAGTACCGGGACGAAGAACAAAATCACGAGCATCACCACCGCATTGATGCCTTCGAAAGTGCCCTAACAATAAGGAAATGTTAGTGTTTTCTCACATGCATTGAAGAGTTGAACACAAGTAATGTAATTTGATTGATTACAAATACTTATACACTGAACTTGTGTACACACAACAAGACTAACTTTGGACACTAATTCTTTAGTACTTTGGACTGAGGTTGTCAAATAATGAATCGAATCGAGAATCGAAAGGGTCCTTTTCTGAGAATCGAATCGTGAATCACTTCAATTCGCTCATGATTTTTATAATGCATGGAAACATATGTATATTGATTAGGGTAACAAAACTACATTCTATAATGAGAGTTTTAGACCTAAATCAATAAAAAGCTTCCCCTAAATGATGATTTGATAATAATCTGGAGTTATAAGTAAGCTGCTTCTATTGCAACTTCCACGAGATGATGAACCATGACTCCTACTCAGGTCCCTTTTGTGAAAAAGTGTTGAAGGTACAAAACAAATCCTTAGAAGACCCATAGGGAGGTTGTATTCCATTTATTTTTGTCATTTTCTACCCACTATTGTAATATATCTCCGTTTCTTATTACCTATAATACTACAAAAGGAGAAACATAGACAAAAGATGGCATATAACTACTAAAGACCTTAAAAGAATAGTTTGAACCCTTTTCCACCGACAAAAAAGCAAAAAATGAATAAATAAAGAGTTTGGGAAATTTTAAGTGAATCGAACGATTCACCGATTCACGAATTCAGATTACCAATTCACTTACGATTCGCAGCTATTTTCGATTCAGGCACCCTAGTCGTATCGATTACCCACGGAATCGTATCTAATCGTATAATACGAATTGTGAATTGTACGATTCTAACAACTATGCATTGGACACCTTACTCAATTGGAGTCTCTCACACTTGCATGCACTCTTTCTTGCATCACTTACATAAGGTCACTCCTCTCCTAATTATAGAGACCAATAGAATTTTCTAGGGACAAGTCTAGAACAAGGATTCTAGTGTAAGCCAGAAACTGCTAGTACGTTCTAGTATACTCCAAAATATTCTGGAAGACTCTAGCATATCTAGAACTTTCCAGAGCACTATAAAGAGGTCTAGATGTTTCCGGAAGTTTCTAGAGAGATCCGGAAGACTCTGGAAAATCCCAAGAGAGTTGGTGATGATCTTTAACAAAACAAGGAACCAAAAATAGGAAAAATAGTTGCAGCATGAAGGAGAATCCCAAAAACTCAATAAAGAAAGACGGCGATTCTTTGAGGAGTATCAAATTGAAGAACCAGATTACTAGCATAATCAATGCATGGATGCCTTTGATAGTGCCCTAACTATAAGTAGACTTGCGTTTTTATCACACGCTAAACAAGGAACCACCAAAAGTAATAAAAAAAAGAGCAGTAGTTTCTGGTTGTCATACGTGACAACTTAATTGAGGATAAATGAATCTGATTTAAGAGAAACTTTCAAGGGTACAAAGGAAGGAAGAGTTTTACTATTCTGTGTCCGTGGCATCCATGGCAGCTGCAGAGGTGGCTTATATATGGAGGGATGTCCAAACTGACAATCATGAAGATTAGGTCAACCTATGAGATAGTACATTTTAACTCATTAGTGAAAGAGAAAGAAGCAGGTGAAACATTCACTCACTGCCACTATTGTTCACATTCCCGACCCCATTGGAGCTCCCAAGGCCGTTGAGAGGAAGCACAGTTACTGAGCTCTGAAATGAATTGGAATGCAAGCCATGAGTTTTAAACACAAATAAACGGGAAACAACATTAAGCAAATCAGTGGACCACATAACTCTGTTAGAAAGCAAAATTTTAGAGAAACATTAACTGTATAGGAGTAATTAATTTGAGAATCTGGGTTACAAAAGTGGACCTCACACATGCAAAGAGATTGAGAGAAAACAGATGATACAGGGCAACATGTCAGCAAGCAACCAGATAGTCGCTAAACAGGTCGTTGAAATTTAGAGATTGGGAGAAAGAAGCTATTTCTTGGATTAGAGAAGACTGAACTGCGCAGGGCGTATAAGATTTCGAGTTACTAATAAGAGAAAATATGCGGCCCCCTGATCATGAAAACAAAATCCAATTCGGCGGAGTCACTTCAAAAGCTAAATAAACTACTCCATGGTTGAGGACTTGCCTGTATAGCCATCATCAACTTGCTTTTCCGATCTTGATTTCAACGACGGCAGAGGCTCGACGGTGGAATGCCAACTTTCAGTTCTATATATGGGTTTCGTCGGAGGCCCCCTTTATAACAAGGAGTGTCCGAGTTCGAATCCCTGCACAACAAGGAGGGTACAAGACAACCTCTTATAAGTCTTAATGACAAAAAGACACCTCAACTTATCATTCCGTTAGCAAATAGGCCCCCGCTGTCCAATTTTGTCAATTTGTAACGGAAGGCGTTAACCTCCTCTTTCTTCTTTTTTTTTACTTTCAAAAATTACTTTTAACTCTTTTTTTTAATAATAAGTAAATATGCAATAAAAAAAAATTCCTTGCTTTTTATCAAAAATTATTTTATCCCATTTTTTACTATTTATAAAATAACTTTTAACCCTTTTTTTTACTTTCAAATTTTATAAATTTCCCCCTCTCTCCCTCTCTTTTTTGACACATTTTACTAGCAATAATCATGCACTAGAATTTTAAGCGGGCAATCGAAAGTAAAAAAATTGGTATATTAAATTGAAGTGCAGATATGGTACACTGCCACTTTCTATTGAAAAATATTGCTCTGTCACACCATATCATTATCTGTCTCACCACACATACATCAAGACGGAAGTTAAGGTCCTACCAAGTGTAGGTGGTGTTAAGACTATGTTTAGATCCAATAAGAAGTTATGAGGACACAAACCTCGACTCGTCCAAAAAGTCCGTTTTCCCCCTTGAACAAACCCTTCAATGGAGAGCGATCAAAAGTAATTGCAATGACTATGGTTATATATTTTAAGGATAAGATGCATGTCTCCACATATTTAACATCTGATGCAAGAGCAAAATAATGATAATCGAAAAATGAAGAAGCATTCCACTACCCATAAATATTTGAAAGAAGCATTTTATTGGCAACTGGAAGTCTTTACCGTCATGTAACTTCACCCTTTTTTGGTTTGATTTTTTATTGTTCACTTTCTTTGTTATTTTAAAGGAAAGAAAATCATTGACAATCGATTCTTTCGCCGAGAAGAAAATGATAGGTCTTCGCTAGATATTTGTTCGTATTCTAAAATTAACATTTTTTATATTTTTGATTAAGGTACTGAATTTCACACTCTTATGTTCGTCTTTTAGTGTTGAAAGCGTACATTTTTTTTTTGTTGCTAAAACACTAAAAAATAGAACTTGAATATAAAAAAAAAGATTGTGAAAATTATTTACTTTTTTTTCATCTATTTCTAAGATTAACAGTTTCATTTTGTTCATATGAACGATGTTGAATCTTGGCAACATGAATAGAGTTTGTTCATCGGTGAAAACACGTCGGACAAGCCGAGGTTCAGATCCTCATAAACACTCATCGAAGTTAAACATATTCCTAGCCCCACCTATACGTGAAGCCCTTAGCTTCCGTTATTCTTCTTGATCAGCCCTTAGCTTCCGTTATTACGACCTACTTATGTGTTGAATAGAATTTTACGACCTACTTAAGTAAAATACAACCCGAACTTCGGGGACCTTTCGACTACTCTACAATCTACACAGCCAACGTGTTACACGTACGACGACGATACAACACACAGTAACGACGAATTTTCACCTTTCTTTCCCACGCTTTTCCTCTCTCTCTATCTCTCTCTCTCTCTCTCCGCCAGACCAACTGACAACCAGACAACAACACGCCCAGGAAAAATCCTCAGAACAAAGACGACGAAGAAAACGTCACACTCTCGTGGTTGCTTCCACACCCTCTCTGCGACGAGGTCAAAGGTTTCCAGACACAGAATCACTATTTTACAAACCTAGTTTTTTTTTTTTTTTCTTGTTTTTCTTTTCTAATGCTTATCTCTCGAAAATTTTCCAGTGTGTTTCGTCGTTGGAAGCTTCGAACTTTGTATATTGTACATTCAAAGTCGGCTCCTTTTGGGATCAATTTCGTGTTTTGTGAAGAAAGTTGAGGCAATGAAGGCGGCGGAGACCTTGCAAGATCTGATCGAAGAATTTAAGCTCCGAACGGTTTATTGGGCACTTTGTGTCTTCGCCGCCTCGTACTTCCTGACGCGTAAGTTCTTCAATTTCCGTTCAACTCGTTGCTCGATTCTGTTGCAGTTTATGTTCATGTGTTTGTGTTGGAATTGAGTGTGATTTCTCGGTGTTTGGACCAACAAATTATTGAATGTGCGTTCTAACGTGGAGGAATATCTGTTTTACCTCTATTAGGGTTTTAAAGTTGCAATCTTTGACCTGGTGCGCATTGTGTGTGTTGTGAAAAATTGGGAATACTTATCAGTTATCTTATCTCAGTCAAGCATTTAGTTGGTCAGTTCAGTGCAATCCAATTGCTTTATTTCCCCGAATGGACTATTGAAAATCCAAAACCTATGTTTTGTAGATGGGAAATATTTCGCAGTTTTTAAAGTTAATCGTGGAATCGTAAAAAGTATTTCTTCCTAGTCTTGTGGTATTTCTTAGTCAAAACTTTGGGGGAGAGGGGATATAATTTAAAAATAAAATAAAAATACTCGACTAATCTCTAGGTGTCGATTAGTCAGCCTAGGCGCCCCTCTTCCGACCGACTAACTCGTAGTGATTTTTAGAACATTGTGCAAATCAACCAAATATAGGTGAGACGGGGAAACAATTCAGAATGGTAACTTTTTGTTTTCTGCTGCCTTCATGTCCTACCAAGAGAGTTCTCAAACTTTCATGCTGTGTTTCTAAGCTTTTGGTGTTCACTGCAGACACAAGTAAATTGATGTGGATGAATGTTCCCATATCAATACTTTTTGTTTGTGGATTACGGGTACTATTTAACGAGGTGGAGTTCAGATGGAAAGTGCGGAAAGTTCGTCAGCAGACATATTTAGCACATTTGGAAAAGAAGCAGTTGGCGGCGAATGATTCTCGTCTTTCAACAACGCCACCACCACCTAAATGGAAGAGGAAGATCGCCTCACCCGTTGTAAAGGCTGCAATGGAGGAGTTTGTTAATAAGCTTTTGCATGATTTTGTCATGGATATGTGGTATTCAGATATTACACCAGACAAGGAGGCTCCTGAGCTCATGCGAGCCATAATAATGGATGTTCTTGGTGAAATATATGGAAGGTTTAAAGAGATAAACCTAGTTGACTTGCTAACAAGGTATCTTTTCTTGAAGAATTTTCACGAGGTCTCAGCAAGTGTATTTATCACTGTGTATTGTTCAAGAATGGTGAGTAAAGCGTTTGTTATTTTGTATGTATCAGGGATATAGTCGACTTAATAGGGGATCACCTTGATCTTTTCAGAAGAAACCAAGCTTCTATTGGTGTGGATGTCATGGGGACACTTACATCAGAAGAAAGGGATAAACGTTTGAAACACCATCTTGTTGCTTTGAAGGAGCTTCACCCTGCATTGATATCACCTGCGTGTGAGTACAAGGTGTGAGTGTAGTGTCTTCAACTAATGTGTGCTTTTGTCAATGTAATTGGTAGTGGTACCTCTGATGCTTTTGTTTGTTACAGGTTCTTCAGCGACTTACAGGTGGGTTGTTAGCTGTGGTGCTAAGACCACGAGAAGCTCAATGTCCCTTAGTTCGGTGCATTGCCCGAGAGCTTGTAACTTGCTTGGTAATACAACCTATTATGGATTTTGCAAGCCCCGTGTGAGTTGTTCTTTTAAGATTTAATTCACTTTTTTCGCTCAGTGATCCAATTGTAACTGTTTGTTCAGATGTATCTAGTCCTCTAATGTACCTGTTCTTCTATGTAAGACCGTTAAATATAAAAATAAAATCGGAGTTTTTTTTGAACTCGAACGAAATCTAAAGTTCTGTGAGGTAGTCAGGATTTAATATTGTACTTTCTCACATGTCATTTTGGTAAAATGTAACTATACGAATAGAAGTGTTAGGGGAATGCTTTCGAGTTCTTAATCCGTTGGATTAGCTTACAATGCAGTTCATTCTTGGAGAATCATATTTGTAAGTTCTTTATGAGACAAAAGGAAAAAAAATAAAAAAAACCTTCTTAATGTATTTTTGGTCCATTCGTCCAACTCCAAGAACATATGTATCGCGATGAGAATCAGAGCAAGGGGGGTTTGTTGGATATGTTTCACACTCTTAAGAAGGTGTTTGTTGGATATAGCTTGCCCCAAGTATTGCCACATTTCTGATTGCTTTTGCCCCGAAAGCATCCATTTCCACTGCCAATGAGTCTCCAAATCAGTCCAAGATGTGTGACTTACATGTGTAGGTGAGGGAACTTTGGCTGCAGCCCTTTTAGCTGTTATTAGCCTCTCTGTAGTACTCTTTCATTTATGGAGCTTCTAGCTAAGTTTGTCAGCTCTTCAGATACCTTCACTTTCATTCCAAATCTGTCCCAACCATTTCTTAGTGCAATATGCATCAGAATGGTTATTACCTGGCCCCTAAATGTGGAGATTGATCATTGAATTGTACAACTTGTTTTCAGGTATATTAATGAGTTGATTGAGTATATTTACCTTGCTACTAATGACGAAGGGAGCAAAGAGGTGGGGGCCAAACAGTCACCTAATGCAACGAGTCATACCAGTGATCAAAATGAGTCGACGTCGAGGAAGAATGCATCTTCCTACAAGAGAGAGACTGCTCCAAAAGTGACAAGATCCAACAATCAGAAAGAGATCTTCCTGGATGCTTCAGAAAATTTGAATTCTGGTTTAATCAGCGAAGAATCCATGCAGCCACGACCCGCTGACTGGGCATGGATGCTAGAGGTAGCAACCCAGAGGAGAGCAGAGGTTCTGATGCCTGAAAATCTTGAAAACATGTGGACTAAAGGGAGAAACTATAAAAAGAAAGCCCAGAAGATTGGTGCAGGGGGACTTCATACACAGGCTCAGCTAAGTGATGGGAAGAACAATTTGGTTCACTTATCTCATGGCCCAAACAGGGAACAAACTACTCAGGGAGAAGTTGTGGACAAATTGGAGGATACTGCTTCTCCTACTGCCAATGGACCTAAAGGGGGACTTAGGAGATCAAACAGCACTTCTGCTCTAAATATTCAACCTAGTACTGATGAAGCATTCAGAAGTGAGAGTGGCGGGCCCATTATCTCAGAATTCTATAGCCCAAACTTTAGAAGGCACAATAATCTGCTGCCTACTGTTATGGGTGCTTTAGATATGGTGTCCCACGGTGAAGGAGTCCACATGACCAAGCTTAGGTGCCGGGTAAACTCTCTCACTCTCTTTCAAGTGAATTAGGGAGCTGAGTATGTTTTTGGCAGTACAGTGTATGAGTGATTTAGAGAACAATATTCATGCTTCTCTGATTAAATTTTGGGTTTCCCAGTTGCCTTGAATCCAGTTTGATTCTTGTTTTTGCATCTCATCTTCAGCTTCTGACAGTACCCATGGTTACAGGTTATAGGAGCATATTTTGAGAAAGTAGGGTCAAAATCATTTGCGGTTTACTCCATTGCAGTGAGGGATGCGGATAAAAACACTTGGATTGTGAAAAGAAGGTCTTGTTCTCATCTCGATCAGTAATACAAACGATCTACTGGCTCACTCTTGTGCATATTGCTAGTTACTAGTGCTAGTTTGAGCTGCATTAATCCTTTATTTGATTAAGAAAGTTCCTAAAGCTTTTAGTTATGCATAGTCAATCCATTTCTTCAATGTTTTCCAGTTGGTCCTTCTCAATTCTTTTTGTTTGGGATATTTTGTCAGCAGATACAGGAATTTTGAGAGATTACATCGTCACCTTAAGGACATTCCTAATTATACGCTACATTTGCCTCCCAAAAGGATATTTTCCTCAAGCACTGAGGATGCTTTTGTTCATAAGCGCTGCATTCAACTTGACAAGTACCTGCAAGTATGGTCCATCCTTCATCTCCAAAGCCCATATTTATGTTGCTCTGGGTTTATTTTTATTTTTTTCCATTTTGATTATGCTTTATTCCAGGATCTCTTGTCAATAGCTAATGTTGCTGAACAACATGAAGTATGGGATTTTTTGAGTGTTTCCTCAAAGGTTTGCATTTCATGGATATTTGGTGTATAAATAGATGTGTTTCCCCTTTCATATATCGATGCCAAGTCTAATAGTTTTTTTCTTGTTGATGAAGAGTTACTCTTTTGGAAAATCTTCCACAGTGATGAGAACTCTGGCAGGCATGTAACTTTTCTGGTTGATGTATTTCCTTGCTGATATGTTTCTATGGAAGTGGACATTTATTTGCTAATTCATTGCGTTGTTTTGATGAAATCAACAGTGAATGTGGATGTTTCTATGGAAGTGGACATTTATTTGCTAATTCATTGCGTTGTTTTGATGAAATCAACAGTGAATGTGGATGATGCCATGGATGATATTGTACGCCAGTTCAATGGGGCTTCAGATGGATTAGTGCAGAAAGTTGTTCGCTCATCTCCCCGTCCTCATGAAATCTCTCCTGCCATTCCGACTAGGATCTTATCTTGGAATGCTGATGAGATTAGTAAACATCTTTCATGGCAAAATACTGCAGAATCAGCACAAAGCATTTCTGATAACGAGGAAGGTGATAAAGATGGATTTCGTGGCCATGAGGAAGTAGGACCTTCTGTGCTAGATTATGGGTGGCATTCAGATACTGAATTGAACTCAAAGGGTTTCCCACCTAGGGTGATTAAACGAGGTGACACTTTTACAAGCTTAAACCATGAGAACAAAAAAGTTTCAGACGCAGAACCTGTATCAGCCAGCCTGGGTCAACATCATGTGGCAGGTCTCCAAATAACTTCTGATCACTTGGAGGATCCAGTTGGAGTGCCACCGGAGGTACCAAACAACCAAAAGGCTTGTTTCCTGTTTGACATTTATCCTTGGGCATAAAAATGCTTATGTTATTCTATGAAACTTATCTCAGATGATGTTTGCAATTAATGTTTATTTATTTTCTGTAGTTTCTCGTGTTTTTACCTCTCTGCTGCTTCTTAGCTTGTGTTTTCAGTACTGAAATGGGTCTTTGAGTTTATTTATTTTCTGTAGTTTCTCGTGTTTTTACCTCTCTGCTGCTTCTTAGCTTGTGTTTTCATTACTGAAATGGGTCTTTGTTTGTAAGAAATTTCTTAACAAGTAGCTCAATCATCACTTGTCAACAAAGGAAAATATTATGTTTTGAGGGGGTTCACTTCAGAAGTGTTGTTCCTTTCACGTGTTACTTTGGTCATAGTTAGTCATAGAAGAACCTTGACATTTACCATTTTCGGAGTTGCTGCTAAATTTCTCACGTCACCTTTACTGCAAGAGCTATTGTTGTCAAATGCTACTCGTCAGTTTTGCATTTTGTTCCCCGTCGGTGTGCACATAATTTTTGTTCCAAAATGCTTTTTGCGCACAGCCGCACAGCTAATGGATGCATTTCAATCCCATACTACCCACTGGTTTTCTCCGAATTCTATCATCCACATGCCTTCTCCAAAACATTGCCAGACTGTGTGGCCTTGTAAGATTATCCATGGGCACGGAGAGTTAAAAGATGCATCCAAGGGGAATCGGCATGTGTTGTTATCATGGAATGGGACTACATGAGTAGGCATGCACTTTCAGCTGTTTTATGTGGGCAGTGGATGCTGATTCCATCTGAGAGTGGCTAACATTTGTTTCAGAAATTAGAATGTTAAGCAGTCATGAAACATAATTTTCTACGCAACAACAGTGGGGGATATTACTATAACTAAAGGGGATGATGAGAATCGAATTAGTACCTTGCACAAATAAACTTTAACTTGCAGGAGAACCTGTTGATTTTTTGGGGGACTAATCATTGATTTTAATAGGTTGTATGGGTCTTATTGGTCGAACTTGCTTAGTTTCTGCATTGAAGTCCAAGTCTTATGGGAGTTAGGATTTGAATTTGACGGAAACTAAACTTTGTAGAATGTTTTGGTACTTTGAAGCTTCATTAGATAATGATACAATTGTAACATTAAGGTAAACTAAGTGGGTTGCTGGGTTTATTCTTGTACTTGTGGTCTTGCTTATTTGATTTTGTGCACTTTTTAGGCATTTTATTCTGGGCGTTGTTCAAAGCCCAGAATAGACTTCAAATTTTATTGTGTTGTCATCTATTTAAGCTTCTAACCCCTCTCTTTAACTCGTTGTTTGAAGGGCAAAAACCCTACACCTTCACTAATGTTTAATAACGAAGAAAACCAACTAATCTCACCCTCTGAAACTTCCTTCTATTATTGCCCTCTGTTGATTGTGCTAAAATAGCTTATAGGTGAGTGTTCATAGCACTTGCTGTAGTCTTCATTGAGAAGGCGAGTCTGAGGTTTATCGGTGGGATTTAATTTTAGTCAATATGTTTCATTGGCAAAGATGCTGGGTGTGTTTTATTGGTTTTGCCTAAACTTATGTTGGGTGGTTATTTTCTGTGCAGTGGACGCCTCCTAATCTAACTGTACCTATGTTGAATTTAGTTGATAAGATGTTTCAGCTAAAGAGAAGAGGCTGGCTAAGGTAAGAGATTTTCTTTATGTGATTACTTGCATGTTTTCACATTAATTTGGATCCAAAGGAACCGTCACAATGTGGTGCATTTTTTTTTTTTTTGTCTCCATATTTTAATCTTATGTGTGATGCTGCTTTGAATTTGTTTTAATGAAGTTCTGTTCTTGTATATTTTATTGTGCATACCGATGCTCTGGACTGTCAATGAAGGAAGTATGGTAATGTGCACATAAATTGAATTGGGTCTCTAGGCCTGCCCTCTCTGATGCCATTTGGCTTTGATTTGGGGGCATGGTTCCGCAACAAAACAGGTATAGGGGGCCACTGTTTCAGTGATATTTTGAGAGCAGCCACTTTGTGCATATTGCCAAAGGTTAGGTCTGTCTCCAATCCTCCCCCGCCCATACCCCCAATGATTGGGGACTACATGGGTTCTGTTTGTTGTTGTTGTTGTTGTTGTTGTTGTTGTTGTTCTTGTATATTTTCCTTTTGAGTTAAGTCCAGTTATTCATTCCTTTCAATTATAAACCTGAAGCGTTTGTTCTCAGAAAGAGTTGGAGTGCGATTTTTTCCTCTGTTAGGGTCCCATTAGTCTTATGCCCCATTATCTCACTTATGATGGTTATGTATATTCTTTGGTATTTGGGAAGATAATGGTTACTGCATGAACGATTAAAATATAGGGTCCCATTAGTCTTACGGCTTACGCCCTATTATCCCTTCCGGTTGGAGAAAAGTGGATTGATTGATCTGTTTTGAAAGTATGTTTCTTGGATAAGTGATCTGTTTCGAAGACTATATTCATGTCATCATTCTTTAACTGATCTTATCACCATTTAGCCTCAAAGTGCTTTTTTTTTTGGGTAATGCAGGAGGCAGGTCTTCTGGATATCAAAGCAAATATTGCAGTTAATGATGGAAGATGCTATTGATGACTGGCTTCTGAGGCAAATTCAATGGCTCCGGAGAGATGATGTGATTGCTCAAGGGATTCGGTGGGTCCAAGATGTAAGAACTGATCTATCACCTTCATTTTACTAACTTGTTTAATTGGTGACTCAAGATCTGATTTATAGTGCTGCAATTTTAGTGCATCATAGTCAAAGCTTTATATGAATACTGCAGCATCAAATAGTATCTGATTGACTAATCCATTTCATCTTTCTTTAATGAATTAAATGTAATATGTCGATCACTACACATTTGATATGTGATGTTATCAATTAAATCCGATGTACCAATTCTGATGTTGTGGTATCAAATGTTTCTTTACTTCTCTAATAATGGATTTCTTGGTCAGGTTCTTTGGCCTGATGGCACATTTTTTGTGAGATTAAATGCTCAAAACGAAACGGATGACTTTCAATCTAATGAGGGATCCTTTCAAACTACAAATCGTGGCAGTAAGGTCTCTCAACCGGGTACTTTTGAGCTACAGCTTGAGGCTGCTCGTAGAGCAAGTGATGTGAAGAAAATGATCTTCAGTAAGTTTTTCCCCTTTGCTTCTTTTTTTTCTTTTTCTTGGCTTGGTGCATCTTTGGTAATTGGATTAAAGAAGTTTTACGTTGGGTGAGGTTACGTGCCACTTTTTGGAGTTAAAACTTTCCTGCCCTTTCATCAGATGGAGCTCCAACTGCTCTAGTCAGCTTGATTGGGCCTAAGCAGTATCGGCGTTCTGCAAAAGATATATATTACTTCCTTCAGGTACATGCCTTTCTAATCCTTCTGCATGAAGTGCAATGCCGCACTGGGTTATTTTTGTTATTTGAATGATACTGTGACCAAGAAGTAACTGGTCTTGCTGTGAGTTGCAGTCTACAATCTGTTTGAAGCAACTTGCATACGGAATTCTTGAACTGGTACTCGTTTCAGTTTTCCCTGAGCTGAGGGATATTGTGCTTGATGTTCATGAGAAGATGCGCGCTCAACCTGTATAGAAAGAGTTATTCATTTTTTCATCACGCACTTCATCATTCCATTCAAGAGTGGATGTTAAATTTTCCGACGAGTATGAGGCTCAAAAGATGGAATTGGTCCACGATCAATGGATTCAGCTGCTTGTACGGCTGGGCATCATGGATGGCTTTGTGGTTATGTTCTTGGGCCCTATGTTCTTTCCCTCAATGAAGAGAAAAATGGGATTTTTGGTAGATGTACAACAATCGCTTCTGTGATGTGGAAAATGGGTCTTTCTGTCCACCTCTTCTTGCTGTACAGGATACAAAGGAAACAATCAGAAATGTATAGAGGTTCCCTGTGATGGAATTATATAGGACTTAATATACCCTTTGAAGGGATTTTGTATTCATTCCTACGATTGCTAGGTCAAGAACCATGTTCACTGCTGATTTTAGGCTCTATTCATTCGTCGTTCCGGTAAATTTTACAGGCAAATGTTGGATCCTTTCTTTTTGGTTGTTGTCATTGACTTTTTCCTTTGACTTTTCAAAGATGAGAAATATTTTGGGACATTCCAAAATAAATCAATGCATATCTCACTGATATTAGTTCATTTAAGGGAATCATTGTGAACTAGCGTGGATAAAAAAGAAAAGAAAAAGGGAGTGTAGATTGTAAAAGAGGGTGAACTATTTTTCAAACAAAAAACTTGACTAAAATTTACGAGCAATAGAATATAAAAAACAAAGACATAGAGTCGAGGAGTTCGTGAACTTTAATAAAAAAAGACAACTATACCTTGCATGAAGGAATTACGATAACGCAGTACCAACGAAACAAAAAAAGGTTGCCACTGTCCTTAGGTTGTGCAACAGTGGAATTTGTTACTTTGATTCCTCCAAGTGTTATATTTAAAGCAAGTATTAATGCATATTTCAAACAAAAAAAATTGCCGCTGCCGGGAGTCGAACCCGGAAATAACAAATAATGCTTCCTTAGGTTGTGCTACAGCGGCATTTGTTACT
>JAOTQK010000003.1:18225812-18239901 GCA_025642025.1 Rhododendron ferrugineum
ACGGTTGAATCCTGGTGAAAGTCGTTTCATTCCTCTAACCTCTTTTTAATTTTTTGGGGATGAATTCTACGGTTCTAACCAAGGTTTGTAAAAACAATGTTAGTTTCGACAGTGATATTCTTACCTCAACTAATCTTTTTTTCCATCTTGTCAAAGGCATGTCATCCACGTTGACATCATGTAATACTCCGACTCAAGAATTAAACACTAATTAATTATGAAAGAAACAAACCCATCGAGTTAACCTCGGATGCTTAAACACATGGGATAAAGCGGAAAACTATTCAATGAAGCGGAAAACTACTCAATGCTCCTGGCCCTGGCATGGCTATGGTGATTGTTGAGGTGCTTGAGGACTTTTGAATTTGTTTGGAACTTGTGAAAAAGAAAAGCGGAAACTGACGATATTTTCTCTTGTATAGTACCGTAGTATTATTTAATTTGGAGAGAAGAGAGAAAAAGGGAAGAAAATAACAAATTTAAGTTTTGTGCACGGAAATATTGTCCAATCATTTTCTCTTTCTTTCTTTTCTCTTATTTTTCTTAAGTTCCAAACATAGCATTAGCGCATATATTATCAACTTGAATAGTATTTGCGAACTACTTATATCCGGTGTTTGTCACCCGAATATAGACGGTGAATATATAATATCTCTTGAATTGTATCCGCTTGGACCAGATACTATGACACCACATCCTCCTATCCTTATTATATCCGATTTTGTATTTGGCTTTTTTTTTTTTAATTACAAAAATGTCACATTTTTCTTTTTATTTTACATATTCACCTACTCATATTCACCCCAAAACAAACCAAGCATACATATAACTGTTCTATAAATTCTTCAAACAACCATCTACAACATCTCTCTCTCTCTCTCTCTCTCTCTCCACACACACATATCTGCATTTTTACAGTTTTTTCTCTCATAATGTATTCGCCCAAAACTAATTCGGTCAACAAATATTCCATGACATGTGAATTTATGATTAAAATGTGTGTAAAGATTTGACGACAATTATGATCATGCCTCGTACTCCTTGGATGAAGGTCTGTTTCCTTTGAGAGATTATTCGATGTCTTTGGGATATCACGCAACGGTGTCCCAAACCTCTTCTCATCACATATTTATACTGAAGTCCACACACTTAATCTCGAATCCCACATAATTTTGGTTGTTGTTGAGGAGAATTCCGGAACACCCTGTGAGCAATGAATAATTTTTCGTTTCCTTCTTTCCAGTACATCTGCCGAGGTGAAAAGATCAAAAAGGACAAACGAGAATCTTTACTGTAATCATCAAACTAGTTGTTCTGAATGAGGTTGAAGTATTGACCTCGCCCAAAAAAGATGTCCAAAATTGGGACTGGGGGAGCTGCTGTCCCTTGAAGGATTAGTTGGGCCCCTCGGCAGCGTGCTGTCCCGGCCGAGGGGCCCTGCTCCGATAATCGAAAACGTTCACTTCGTTGAGCTCGTCGAGTTGAACAGATATACAAAAAATCAGTTTGATCGGATATCATTAAGTGACTGATCGAAACACATATAACTTGCCAATAATGGGTTCTAGTAGATTTGATCCAGTGTTTCGGATCCATTTTTTTCTAGACAAAAAGGTTTTGATTAGGCACTTAATGATATCTGATCGAGCTGATTTTTTACGTACTTGTTCAACTCGACGAGCTTTACGAAGTGAACGTTTCCGATCATTGGAGCGAGACCGGAGCACGGCCCCCTTGGCCGAGATAGCAGACTACTTAAAAGGGACAACAGCTCCCCAACTCCCCAAAACTGCTATTCACACCTCCCAAAAACTTTATTTTGTATAAGTGAGATTTATCAAATAATAGTCATATTACATATGCAAAAAATTATACATTAAAAATACTTTTGAGATATGCATGTTAATAGTGATTTTGGAAATCCTTTATAGGATGGAGAGAGTATCATTTAAGCTGTTGATTTTGAAGATTATGGTCTGTTTGGAACTTGTAAATAAGAATGGAAGGAAGGGAACAACATTATATAAATAAAAATGATAAATTTATTTTGCTGTTATCTTTAATTATTCCTTTTGTTGTCTTTCCCAATTCCAAAGTTATACGTGTCATTTTCCTTATCCCATTGGCTAATACACAAACCAGGATTGATATGAATTTTTTTTTTATGAAAGTGTCAGTGAAATGAACGACTCAGATTTAAACAACTAAAAATTTGAGCCGTTCATTTCACTTTCATAGAAACTTTAAATGTATCATACTCCTTTCGTTCCTAAATAAATGTTTGGCGCACAAACTTAGGGGGTGTTCCGGTTTCTAGAAAAAAAGAACTTTAAGAAAAGAAATGTAATTTCAAGCTCAAAAATCATGTGTTTACGTAAAAATTTTCCTACCAATACGGATCTTGTTTGATAGATCTCATTGAGATCTTTTATACGGTGCAAAAAAAATTAAAAAATTATTTTTCATTTCTATTATATTTAAGTTTAAAAATAGAAGAAAAAGAACTTTTAAAAAAAGAAAAGAAACTGGAACGGCACCTAGACCTTTATTTTTTTGCATAAAAATAATCAAAATTTTTCTTCACATATCAATAGATATCAATGAGTTCTTTTAATTAAGTTGTGCAAAAAGTTTGAATTTTTTAACAAATAAATACATATTTTAAAGGCTTAAAAGTTTGTGCGCCGAATATTTATTTAGGGAGAAAGAGAATAATATATATTTTTAATATAAAAAAAAGAGGTTTCGTTAGTTGGACACCAAACTTTACCTTTTCATTTTTTTATTTGCCCTGTCCCTGTCCTTATTTTATTGCCCGGAAACACCAACTTTACCTCTGCTCTGGTAGTGAAAACCATTTTTTGGAAGGAACCACCACAGCACCACACTGCATTTTAAAATCTGGAACAAACCAAAGCCAAGACCAAAACCAAAAGCAGAGGGAGAGATTGAGAGAGAGAGAGAGAGAGAGATGGAGATGGGAAATGAAGGAGAAGCAGACGACCCAGATTGTCGGCGGCCTCCAATCTTCTACAGAATGATCGTTCCTTCCATTATCCAAGACAAGAAACTGGTAACTCTCTCTCTCTCTCGCTTCAGAGCGTTTGTTGATTGCATGTGTCTGTTGGTCAGTTTTTTTTTTTTTTTTCCCTTTTTGTTGTGCTGATATTGCTCAAGTTTAGTTTGGTTGCCGTGAAACCCGGGAGAAAAGGGTGTTTTTACTTTCTCATTATTCTCTTGAATTTGTTCCGAATAATGAACGCCTAATTTGAAGTCTTGGATGAGGAAAATTAATTTAAAGTCAAGTGTGCTAAACAAGAACCATATCTGCACACACCCGAGGTTGCCCAGTGGTTCGGGCGGATGCCTAGGCTTTGGGTATACTCCTCAAGGTCGGGGTTCGATTCCCCGTCGGGAAGGGTTGTTCCTCTGTTACCCGGGAAAAAAAAAAAGGAACCATATCTGGCTCAATAGACCGACTAATAATGGGACTAATCTCCCGTACATTTGTCCATTATTTGAGGGGCCAATTAAAACTGGGACAGGAACTGACCCAACACGGGAATTGATGGCATGCGAGTGGGAGTTAAACCGAGACCAAAAGCTTCTCAAGGTTCCTTGTAGCCACCCGGCGATTGCGCCAACTCCCATGATCTTGTTCGTCTCTTGCTTTAAGTTTCGGAAAATTAAAGCACAACAGAGCTCAACTAGGCCAGCTTGGTGTACTAGGGTTAATTAGGTGGAGCTCTTTTCCCCTTGCTGTTAATGTGTAGGTAGAGTGATTATTCAGTGCCCCAAGAGCATTGTCAAGTGGTGACTCAAGTCTTTCTCCATCATACATTTTTGTGGGCTCCACACATTTGTGGTGTGTTTGTGTGTGGTGCAGAGTAGAGCGGTGTTGGGGGACCACGTGGCAATGCCCAAAAGGGCATTGATTAATTTTACGTGTATGTATTTGAAATATCCACTAATACATCACTTTCTTTGCAAACAACTTTTGGTACTTATAAGCCCTATATTTCAGTATGTGGGAAAACTGGGAAAGCAGTTTGGTTAGTTAGAAACACGATATGCGTAAACCAGAACCGTGCACTTTCTGTGACCAATTTTGTGGCTGTGTTTTTCCTCCGTAGAACAACTGGAACGTTCCATCACACTAATAATCATGGAAGTCTCATGAACAAACATGCATTGTGGGTATTTATCCTTGATTTCATCTTCTATTAAAGCAAATGTGCAGTAAATTGATTTTGATTACCACAGAGGGTCCAAGGGAAGTTCCTCAAGAAACTTGGGAATGAACTTCCAGCAGTCACTACTCTCACAACTCCAAATGGTTGCAATTGGCAAGTGAGATTAGAGAAAATCAACGACAAGGTTTGGTTCACCGAAGGTTGGCATGAGTTCGTAAAACACCAGTCTATCCGCGTGGGATACCTTCTACTCTTCGTGTATGTAGGGAACTTGAATTTTCACGTGAATATATTCGATTTGGGTGCTGCCGAGATAAGATATCAATGTAAAACCCCTTGTAGTTCCGGAGGGCCTAGTTGTGGCAACCGCTGTCGAGTACCTTTTAAGGAAGAAGCAGAACATGACGACTCGGTTGAAATCTTGGGTTCCTTCCCAACTTGCCAAAAACCCACATCTTTAGAAGCAAAATTAAATAGAAGTGGCATATCTGAACCACATTACAAGGCCAATGGAGGAACCTTACATCTATGTTCTGTATTGTCAGCTGCTCAATCTACTCGTGATGTAGGTATTCAGTGTGGTTACAGTGAGCTTATGACAGCTGCATATGAAACCAGATTGCATTGCTTGAGTCGAAATCCTGAACTAAGCAGGAAAAGAAAAAGAGGGATTGGAAGTAAGCTCTTTGAACTTGGATCTTCTTTTTCATTCTTGAATGCTCTCTGAGTTGTTTTCTGTCGTAACTTTTGTTACAGGTACAGATGGAAGTGCGTTATTAGCTAAAAGCGGAAGCGAAGTACAAACTCCTGGCTCTGAAACAACTTCTGGAACTTTGTTGAGGAGCTGGAGAGTAGTAACACCTGAAGAAAAAGAAAGAGTACTTAACGAATCGAAAACGTTTCACTCTGAAAATCCATTTTGTAGAGTTTTCTTGAGACGGTCCTATGTATACAAGGGAATTGGCTTGGTAAGCAATTAATTTATGTGTTTCTCTGAGGAGCAAGGGTACGGATATGGACACAGCATACAAATAGGATAAACCACACCACGGCATGTGAATACGTCATTTCTCCAAAATTTGGACCGACACGTTGGGGGACACATTCAATTAGGCGTATCTTATGGATTCATAAAACGGTCAACCACAGATTGTGTATAAGATGAAGCTAAAAATTACAAATAGAATTACCATTACGAAGATATAAACTAACTGTCATCAAATAATAAGTATTCGGGAATTAAGCATCCATAGAGCTTTTGACTAAGGGGCCAACTTTTAAAGATTGCATTTGACCTCCTAATGTGTTCCTCTACCTGTTCTCGTGTGTTCAATTGAAAAAGTATAACAACAAGATACCCATATCTAGGCTGTCCGACACGTGTCTGAGACGCGTCCGTGTCTGACATGTGTTGAGAACGGGTACTTGAGGCTTGATAGACACGTTCGTGTTTCTTACGTTTTACTTTATCTTTTATTTTCACCTTCAAAAAACTCTTATATTAGAACTCTTTCCTTTGTTTCTCCTCCTGCACAGCATATGCCATCTTCATTTGCTGAGAAGTACCTCGGAGGGGTTTCAGGCTTCATAACGCTTCAGGCTTCCACTGGGGAAAAGTGGCCTGTGCGTTGCATGTGGAGCAATGGCTCTGCTAAGTTAAGCAAGGGGTGGCCTGAATTTGTACGGGACAACGTGTTGGAGGAGGGCGATGTTTGTGTCTTCGAGCTGATCAAGACAGAGGAAATTGTGCTCAAAGTAACCATTTTTCGTTTAGTCGAAGACGCGGAACCAGTGAACCAAATTCCAAAGGAAAAGCTCGCCCAAGTCAGCAAATTAACCTCTGGCTATGATCTGAACGGATAGAGTTCGTACTTAGACTTTCTGTTTTTGCTAGACCGCCAGACTCGTTAAAATGGAACTATTTCAATTTCACGACCTTTAGCTGTGTGGTGGTTTGTATACAAAATTCAGATGTGCAACAACTAGATGCCTGACTTAAGTTCCCTCATGCGCGATAAAAGCTGTTTTTTTGTGTGTGAGTGTGTGTGTGGTTTTTATAGCTCAGCGTCCGGATCAGTTTATGCGCACACCTCGACTAATCCGGGAGACTAATTCCACCGACCGCTTGCGTGGTCCCCATTAAAGGCTTTCGTAGTTGTTTTTTTTTCTTTCCTCTCCTTTTCCATTTTTAATGTGAGTAATTTCTTGTGTGTATTCTGGGTTCTTTAGTTTCCCTTTTGTACTTTAAGCTTTTGTAATGCTAATCTTTTGACATTCTACAACTATGTTCACCTTTTACTACTATTGAAAGAAGAAGTATCTTGTTCTTTTTGGTAGAGAGAAACATATAAATTCCGTTCCGATAAAGTTCTTATTTTGTAAGTACTTATTTCTTGTTTTACGATATAGGTCATTATCACATAATACATTACATTTAATTCAAAAAAATAACAAGTACTTATTTTAGTTGGTGGAACACACGGTTTTTGAAAATTAGTAACTGTGAGTATTTTATTATGTTAAATAAATAAAAATTAACAGGTAGTAATAATTTCTATTTGATGCATCCTAATTTAGGATTAAAAAAATTAGAGGAAAATGATAAAAATTTACTTGTTTTCTTAACTACTCTTTCCTTATTATTGGGGGCGACTATTCGTAGCTCCGTATTTTTTCCCTAAGTCCGCTACATTTCGGTAAATAGTTGTTGAAAATCATACGTAACATTTCGGTAAATAGCTATTGAAAACAAGATTACATTTTGGTAACTACATGTCGAAAATATGTTCAACCTTCGGTAAAAAACTGCCGAACATACATTTTTAGTAAATAGCTGTTAAAAAAAAATTATATTTCAGTAATTGAATGCTGAAAATGTATCTCAATTTCGGTAACTAACTGTTGAGTATAGTTGAAAATTTTTGACGGGTTAAGGGAGAAAATACGGGGCTGCGAATAGGGGGCCCCTTTTTTTTTTTTTTTCACTTCCCCCCCCCCCCCCCCCCCTTTTCATTGCATGTTGCTGATGTAATTTGTCTGTACAACCAATTCAACAATTGCTATCGTATGAGCTGCAAAAATAGCAAAAAAAACAGAGAAAATTAAAGGGGAAAGTGAAAGCGACAATAAATACAGAATAGGCCCCTGTAGCAGTGTCAATTGATATTTCACTTCGGTCTCCATTATTTTGTTTTGATCAATTTGAACTCTATACTTTTCGCTTCCGTTTTTTGTAAACTCACCCCGATCTAGTTCAACTGAAACAATTAAATAAACACACCCGACTCACTTGCTCTATGTTAAAAGTACTTTAGACTTGTTAGTGTTACAACAACTAGGGGCCAACTGGCCAAGGGGGAAAAATGATAAATCTTTCCCCATGTGATTTCTTTTTATGTTCAAGGTTCGAGATTTAGGAATTTGTTTTTTTCCTAAGATCTTAGGTTCGAAACTTTCAACACGTTATCAACTATTACGGGGTTAGTCCATACGGAATTTTACTCCGGCTTCAATTAGGCCCTCGCTAGCTAGTGTACGGTATTTCCCAATATTAGTTGACATGAGCATGAATTGGGCTGGACACTTATAAGAAGTAAACATAAATAAAGTAACTACATGGGTCATATGAATGAAGTTGGTCTCAAGAATGGGTTCAGCTTAATCTCAAATGGTTCCGGCCTTTTTTAAGAGCCAAAGCCATTTTCGGCTTGCTACTATGTTATTTGGTAATAATTTGACAAAAGTGCTCCGATGATACTATAGACATTATTTGGCCGCTTGCCCACTTCTACTTGTAGCCGTTGGATCACACCCACATATCACAGTCATTGGATTGCTCTCAATAGCCATTACATCACGGCCTTCGCAATAAATGGCCAAGCTATTATTGCCTCCCAAAACGACTCCTCATTGGAGGAGAGAATTTTGGTGTTGAAGTCAAAATATAAATAGTATGATTCTGGCTCTCAAAATGGCCCTGCGTTGGAGATGCTCTTACTGGAATGTTTTTAAAATAGTAGGACCAAGAGTGTAGTTTATCAGTTAATAACTACTACTAACTAAAAAGTAGAAACTGTCATACTCTCGATTGCCCAAAAAACTCCGACCCCAAAACAGTAAAAAGAACGCCGGCGCCACGGAAATGGTAAGTGAGAGAAGTGATCGCCGCAGCCCAATTTCACCGGCGGCGACGTCTCCGAGAAGTTTCTACAAGATTATCCTCCCCTCCGTCATGCACTGCCATAGGCTGGTAACTTTAAACTCTCTCTCTCTCTCTCTCTAGGTTTTGCTTTTTTTGTCAATGTCACGTTCAATAAAAGATTCGCGAGGATTATTAGTAGTAATTGCTAACGAGATGAAGACAATGATTACGAGTAATGTTTTGTTTTGGTTTCCATACACAATAATTTGGAATAAGTCGAAATGTAACTCCAAGTGGTTGGTTAGCTATTACAAAAAAAGTCTAGGATCCTAGCATTACCGTACTTAGATACTCACTCGGTGCTTGATTTCAAGTCTCCATTGCCGCTTGGTGCTCTTCAGTGCTCGTAGCGTGCAGTGAACCTCGGATTTGGCCCGATATATGTGCAGGCACTGATATGTGCAGATGGTTATGTGGTGATGAATGCCAAAATTCCTTGACACTTGTGTGGTTGGTGCTCTTCGGCGCTCATAGCATGTGGTGGAACCTTAGTTTCGTCCTGATCAAGGTTTGAGACAACGGTATCAGAACATGTAATGGTTACGGTGCTGGTATAATGGTATTGAAAGTAGCATTCTGATATAACGGTTACGGTGCTGGTATAATGGTATTGAAAGTAGCGAACCGTATCGGAAGTATTGTGGTCGCGAATTTTTAAAAATCATTTTTTTTGTAAAAAGAAATATAAGTGCTTAAATCATCCGTAACCGTCGAGTATCGGCAGTAAGCTGGTCCGTAAATCGGAAACGATTGATACGTATCGGGTACTGGCCTTTATGCATGAGATTTTCCATCTCACTTGTATATCTGGGTGTAACCGTTTCAAAGGGCTATAAAATTGTTTCGAATTGGCTGATGATATGTCGTAGCGGCCAATATTCCAACATTTGGTCCCGATAGACATGCATGCACGAATCCTGCAAATAGCTATGTAATGCTGAGGGGAATAATTCCGGGCAAATATGTGAAATAGAGTAGCCTATTTGGATATCCATTTTTAGCAAAAAGTAGTAGCTCCCTCATACGGTCAACTGGTTAAATAGCTCAAGAGAAAGGGAGAAAAGAACAAGTCTGGGTTAAGAAGAAGACACAAAGACCCTGTTCGTTTTGGTATTTGGATTTTGAATTTTGGTTAATGAGTGGAGAGAGATAGAGAGAGAAATGAGAGTAACGATTGAGAGAAAATTTATTGGAGACCGTGCATAGAAAGAGAATCCTAAATCCCCAAACGACATGGTCTTCGTGCACAGAAAGAGAATCCAAAATCCCCAAACGAACATGGTCAAAACATCTTAAAGCTGGTGGGACAAGTCGCCCTCACTCCCACTTGATTATACTAATTAACCTGGTAATAACTCCCTGTATATGATTGACCGAGTGCAATTTTGTTCACCCTCCTTAAAAGAAGGTGAACATTACCCTCCTTCCTATTGATTGAAATGGTGTGGATCCCACCACAAAGTGATGTCATGCTTACCATACAATACACTTTTTGGTAAGCATGACATCACTTTGTGGTGGGATCCACATCATTTCAACAAATAGGAAGGAGGGTAATGTTCACCCTCCACTTAAGTGGAGGGTGAACAAAACTCAACTCCTGATGCATATCCTACTACTTTTTAGATTTTTCCATATTGCTATGCGTATGGTATTGTATATGTATCCTGTTTCTGTAACCATATCCTTGCTTTGTTGGTTCCTATTTGTGGAGACTTATGGAAATATTTTGGGTCTCTGGATCCGTGCTTTGCAATTGGCCACTCCAACATCTGCGTAATTTTTGAGCTGGAAATATTTGTCTGCATTGTATCACTATATCCAGTAGACAAACTGAAGGTTGATTTGGTTTATCTGCAGAGGATCCCAGATGATTTCTCAAAGAAACATGGGAATGAACTCTCTACCTTGTCAGGTTCACTGTTCGTAGTGGTCAAGTTTGTCGTGTGAGAGTTGAAGAAGCTGATAAGATGCTTTGGTTTACCGATGGTTGGAAAGAATTTTGCGAGAATCATTCTATTGGTTGTGGATTCTTTGTAGTGTTCAACTATGAAGGGAATTCGAAGTTCAAGGTACTTATATTTGATTTAACTGCCACTGAGAGTTACAATCTACGAAAAACTCTCGGCATCTATAAAGAACCAAATAAAGGAAAGCAGCTTCCAGTCTCCCGTAAGGGAGAAAGGGGAAGCAATGACACTCTTCAAAATTTGAGTCGCCATCCATCAACGTCAGCACTTGTTTCTTTGGAAAATGGAATTCTTGATTGTTGTCGGGATCAAAGAAGAACTGATAAAAGATGCTGTCATTCATTGATTCAGAATATGTATGAGTTTGCCCCTGAATTTGCTCTACGAATCAACAAGCGTGGAAGATGTATTTCTTCCTTGGAGAGCCTGAGATGTAATTTCCACTATTTCACCAGAAATAAACGATGTAAAATGGAAGATCATGGGAAGATAGTTAAAGTAGATAAAGCAAGTGTATCGTGGAAAGGCACAATGAAAGCTAGTGAAATGCCTATTTCACAAAGGTCATCAGAGCATAAAATTGAAAAAGAGAAGTGGAATGTGATGAAGAACGTGGATAATTTACCAGCACCAGTTCCATTTGCTCGACATTGTTGCCTTAACAATGGGGGTAGACTAAAGAGCCATATCAATAGGGAAGATAGAGAGGGCCAGCTGCCAGCATAACCAATTGGATTTAGTTTTTGTGCAAGAGGCAACTCGAAAAAGTAAGGTATAGGTTATCAGTTGAATGAAACCATGTATACGAAGAGTGCAGATGAATTAAATCCTTCTAATGCATCAAATCATTAAGGAACTGATTTCAAGTAAGATTGTGTGACCAATTTTTCACATTTAATTGCTGGTTCAAACAATTTTTCTTATCAATTATGTGATATGCAGATGGACAGCAGCTAAAGGTAAAGCATGAAGAGGAAGAAGAATTGCTTGGTGTAAACGATTCTAGAAATGATTCAATGATGCAGCCAGTGACAACTGACAACCCAAGAGAGAGAGAGAAGGCAGTTAATGCCTTCATGATGTCCAAGCCGAATAATCTGTGCTTTACGAAAATCATGCAGCCATACAATGTCCACAGGAGTTTTATTCTGGTTAGCTCTTTAATGCAGGGAATGTTCATTTCCAGAGCTATTTGTGTCACTTCCTCAATCCTTAAAATGAAGGTGTCGTATAATGGGTTTATTACCCCTGATGCCAAAAACTAAATATTTCTTGCAACAAATTGCTCTTATATTTATGCATTTTTTTACTTGGACATTAAATGATAGTCGCAATTGTTCTTGCTTTTCTGCAGAATGTGCCAGCCAGCTTTGCAAAGAAGTATCTGCATGGGGTTTCAGATTGTATTCAACTGGAGGTCTCTGGTGGAAAACAGTGGACAGTCCATTGAATTCGAGTGAAGGGTACTGGGCAATGCATAACTAAAGGATGGAGTCGATTCTCAAAGGATAATAGTTTGGGGGAAGGTGATGTTTGTGTCTTCGAGATGATCCAGGTTGAGGATGTTGTGCTAAAAGTGTCCATATTTCGCACCAGTGAAGATACCAGGCAAGCTAACCTTCCAAATTAAAAACGTAAGCGATAGGCATCCACCATAGGTGTTTTAGGATTTTGTTTGCTGGCATTTTTTGTTCTCAGTCACTATCTATCATGTTGTTCTCAGGCATCCACCATGCAGTCTCTGCTTTGTTATGATGCAGTGACTTTCCATTTTTGTTTCCGAGTTTTTTTTGTGAAATGGTGTTGCCATGAAAATTTTGAATGTTCATGTGTCCCCAAAAGCTTTTACTGCAACTGAAAACCTTGCATTTCATGAGTTTTTTCAATAGACTCAATTTTAGTGTCACTGAATTTATGTGATTTGTGAGTGGCTGAACCTTTTCAGTTTTGCCTCCATTTTTGGATATGCTTAAATGCTCTGCAATCAACATGATAGTCCACACTAAAAAGGAATGAAGCAGGTCAGTTATTGAGACTCAACTTTTCTAATTTGAAGAGGAAAGAGTGAGGACCACAACTTAACACAGGCCAAGGAATCCTTGACCACATACTTTAATTGCACATCACATCCTCTTGTCTCTATCTTAAAACCTGCAAATGCAAGTAGCTGTAGAAGGGCTTGCAGTGTGACATTCTCAATCTGCTCGACTGTGTGTTATGTTTCTTGCCATTCACTGTTCCTTTACGTCCACAAATAGCAAATGAGGCCACCATCCTTACACCACCTCTGCCTAACCTTCTTTTCCAACTGTGAGTTCACAGCCAGTAAGTCACCAATTCCCAACTTTTATATATATATCTAAAGCTTTAAAGACTAAAAACATTGAAGCGGCTTGCCATTTTTGTCTAATTTTTCCAATTGTACCCCTCAATTGGATCACCGCTGGTTTTGAGTACAGGGGTAATACTGTCTTTTCAGCCGCTGTGGAAGATGTGAATGGCATGAGGCCACGTGTCCTGGCCTCCTCCTTTGTTTTCTTCATCTGAGATCAGACCAGAGGAGACAGAAAGATAGAGATAGAGAGAGAGAGAGAGAGAGAGAGATCGCGCTCTGACCTCTCCGTGATTTCTCCCACGTGCTTGGTGATTTCTCTCTCTCCAGAGTGGATATACAGCGATTCAGGGACTGGTTCCTCTTCCATGTCTCCGGCGATTCAGCAGTGTTCGCTCATATAGGTAAGCTATGACTCTTTCTTTCTCCTGTTCTGCAATTTTTCTTACTCTGTGTGCAGGGGTAAGTGTAGCGCGCGGTTCTAGGTTAGGGTTTTGTTCTTTTTTTGACCAGAGGATCACACCCCAGGTTAAAGCCCTAAAAACTGTTGTTTTTCTGTCATCTAAATGAAATAAGATCCCAGCCCCATCATTATTAAGCATCACCATGCCAAATTCGGGAGGTTTTCACCCAACCCAAACCGTGGATGGACTGGAAGTCCGCGCAGTATTGTGGGCTGTAAAGTGCCATTCCGAAGCGGCGAAGCCCGAGCCAAAAGATCAGTGTGGTTAAATTCTTTTTTTTGTTTCAATGGATCGTTATGCGTTAAGGACCGATAAAGGAACCTATTCCGGTTGTTCCAACTTCCAAATACAACAAGAAGCCAGAGGGCAGATTATTGCCCTGTAATTTTTGGCAATAATTGCCCTGCAACTGAATTAGTTTTTGTACGATTAGTATCTAGGTTGAATATGAGATGTTTCGACAGTTTAGCCTTTTTAGCAGTTTAGGCCTGTTTATTGCTACACTGTTCAGCCTTCTTGCAAACCCTTCTTGAGTTGGTCTTGCCCGTTGTCTTCAACTCTTGCACCTGCCGCCTGTCGCTTGGGTTCAATGTTTTTTGTGTTTAAACTGAACACCTATGGGTTAAAGTATGGCTTCCTAAAATGACAATGGCCATGGGTTTCTCACGGGTATTTATGGCGGTTGTTGTAGCGCATTAGACTAATTATCGTGGTGAGTAATGGGCGGTGGAGGGAGGGGCTGGGGGTGGTTGGTGGGCAATTGTAGCCGCGGCCACCAGGTTGGTCCTGGTGCTGGTATAGGACTGTCAAGTGGCTGCTTTTGCGCAGCATTATGCCTCATCGTGGAATGATTCGTATTGTATTTTCCTGGTTAGAGTTTGGTCCTATTGTATCATTTTCCAGATTGTTCCTGTTTTGTTATACATTTG
>JAOTQK010000003.1:18243923-18261378 GCA_025642025.1 Rhododendron ferrugineum
AAACACACTCACACCTCTCTCTCTCTCTCTCTCTCTCTCTCTCACACACACACACACACACACACTCCCCTGCCACACCCACAGAACTCATCCCTAACAAGACAAACCGGATCTCAAACCAGATCTGTTGTGTTTTTCAGGACAACTATCAGTGCAGAACATCACCAAACCAGATCTGCACTGAAATAGGCACAGAAAAAAACATCAACAAACCAGATCTGCACCTACAACAGTGGTTTTGCGTCAAGCTTGCATTATCCAAGATGGACCTTAGTTTCTTCAAGCCCTTCATGCCATCCAACAGCTCCGAAAGATTGGTATGCATAAGTTTGCCCCCACGAAATCGGTATCATCTACTTAGTTTCATATGTCATTGAGCGTAATTTATTTAGTTGGTTTGAATTTGCTGCAGAGCCAAGACCAAGTCCATTTGGTCTCTTATGTTTTTTCTTGCTCATCACTTTGGTCTCTTATGTTTAGATGTTGTTTGGTGAAAGTGTAGCGTTATATTATATCATAAAGAAATTTTCCTGAAATGGGGAAGATGACGTAGGACAATAAGGGATTTTAGGGTATCCACAGGGTAACAAAGAGGTAGGGTTTGGGGGCTGTGATTAGAGGATGATCTAGTGCTAATTTAGGTTGTTAGGGGCTTTGAATAGTAATCCTTGAACAGTAACAAAGCTGATAATAAACAGAACACAAGAATAGAAGAGAAGAATACACGAAGATAGGACTAGGAATCACTCCTAGAAGCCTTAGGCATCACACCTAGGGTTTGATTGCATCACACAATCGATAAAAGAGGCTGTAAAGCTCTGAATTTTCTGTGATATAAATCTCCCTTATTATTGGAGCATAGCATCTTTATAGATGGACTAGAGACTTCCTAATTTAAATAAGGAACCTTCTAAACTTTTAACTTCTAAAATCAATCTAAACCCAAAATAAGACATAATGAAACTACCAAATAAATAACTTGACCGACAAAACGACCCATGGACGACTCCTACGGCCAATGGTTAGGAGTTCTGAAAGTATGAAAATACCCCTGAACTATAAATATGACCAGCAGCATACTTAACTTATAATGAGCATAAACAAGACTATTAGAACTAGACATCCCTGCAGTTGACACTCTCGTATATATGATCTATAGCGGGCTTCTTGTTATGCTTGGATGGGGACTCGTTAGATGACATTGTTGTCACCACATCTGGCAGCAACTTTTTGACCTCCAAAGGCTCAACTTGGCTGACCGCATATAATGATTTATCGTCCATGAAAGAGATATGATATTCTGGACCTTTAGCTGGTTCTTCTAATCCATTGTTCTTCTCAGCATAAAAGCTGACATGTTCTGTGGTTCAACTCTAGACTCTTCAACAACAGTGTGGGAAGCCCCTTGTAACACATTTACCTGATTAATAGGCGCTTGTACATCCTCAACAATCAGATTGTCTGTTGTTTTGAGATGGCTATGAACAGTTTCCTGCAATTGTAACTTCAATTGTGGAGCTATTTTATCATCAAGAATAACTTTTGGTTTTGATGCCACTTGTTGTGCATGCTCAGCACTATTTTGCGGCTGTTGATGAAATTCTCTGCTTGTATCAGGCTTAACACCAACTTTATATCCAGCATTATTAAGGCTCAATCCTTCCACTAATCTTCTTCGAGTGTTAAGTGTTGCAAGTCTTTGCATGCACTCTTCGAACACATTATCATGCCTTGAATCAACAAATTGTCACCATGACTTCATCTGATAATTTGGAGACATATACTTCTCTTGAAGCTTAGCTTCAATTGTTTTCCATCTGCGTACTGGCAGTAATTGTAATCTTTGTATATCTCCTTCAACACCATACCATCATTGTGCCAAACCAAGAAGGTTCATATTAGCGAATCTCACTCTAGCAATCAAAAAAAAAAAAATCCTCAATTGAAGCAAGCCAATCATTGAGCACCATAGGATCATCCCTCCATTCAACGGGGTAACAAATGTCACGCATAGGATCTCCCACTTTGGGAGAACATAGTGGCAAAACCTTAATCTCTGATACCAAATTGATGTAGGACAATAAGGGGTTTTGGGGTTTCCACAGGGTAACAAAGAGGTAGGGTGTTGGGGCTGTGATAACTGATAAGTGGATGTTCTAGTACCAGTTTAGGTTGTTTAGGGCTGTGAATGCTTCCTTAATCTTATTCTTTCTTGCCCCCTTCAGCTCCTGGGTTCCCTCTGGCACAACCATCAGTATTAAGTTTGGGTTTACCTGCCACTGAAAATAACTATTTGATCAGCCTTATATTTCTCTAAGATAATCTTGTATGCATTTGGTAGTGGAATATATATCAACATCTAGATTCTCAAAGACCTTGCTGTTTCTGTTTTTGCAAATGAACCAAATAATAACAGCAAAATTTGTGTATTGAATGTGAGAAGATAAGAACCTCTCAGAGCCAAGGAGCATGGTCCTTTCATTGACTGTTAGCAATTCACAACGTAATACATACCTTTCTTGTAGCTCATTCCCTTGGATTTCGTTGCACAAGTCAAAGGAAGAATACCTAACAAAGCATTCCTGAGGAATTGTCATGGAAAACTTTGGCCCGTAAAGGTGACCAAAGCTGAAAATCACTTCCATTTTAGTGATGGGTGGCCGAAATTTGTTGAAGATAGCTCTTTAGAGCTTGGAGAATTCCTTGTATTTAATTATGATGGTACTAGTGTATTCTACGTCAAAATATTCGAAAGAACAGGATGTTTGAAGGAAGTAATAGGATCTTCCTACATAACTGTTAAGGAGGAGGAGGAGGAGGAGGAGGAGGACAACAAGGATGAGGAGGAGGAGGAGGAGGAGGACGAGGACGAGGACGAGGAGGAGGAGGAGGTGGAGAAAGAGGAGGAGGACATGGAGGTTGAGAAATGCAGCGAGGAACATGGGGATGCTGTTGACGCACAGGAACTTGAATCAACCCCTTTGAGAAGTAAGTATTTCCTTTTTCCCCCACAATCAAAGTCATTTCTAGGCATTTGTTCTGGTTTTCTTTTCCTCTCATTAAGGTCTAAATATCTAATCTACTGGTTTACTTGATTCAGTTGGCAATAAGGGAAAAGTTGCCGTCAAAGTTGAGGATAATGAAGATGTTTTTGAACATGGGATAGTCTCCCGACCCAAAAATCCCTATTTTGTGGCCAAACTTCGACAAAAGAGATGGAATGAACTGGTAAGGTTTGTGTTGTTTTTTTTTTTTTTTGGTAAATTAATTCATTTCACCAAAAGAGCAAGTAGCTACAGAACACAAGGCGGCGTCCCCCTGCAAAGAAAAAAAGCAAGCACTAACAAATAGACACAAAGCAAGCACAAAAACGAAAAAAAGCTGCCGACAAAACTAGAGGCACACACAAGGAAACCAAAAGACTCTTAGTTGCTTACACTAAACACTTTCGGAGAGAGAACCCAATCTTTACAAAGTCTTCTATTCTGAGCATTAAATTTCAGCGGTGTCCAGCTACTTAACTTGTTCTAACCCCCTCCAACGCAGCTCTACAGACTGAATTTGTATCCCAGCCTTCTGTTGAAATATTCATATTTCTTTCCTTGCAAATGAAATATATGGAAGCAGCCAGAGAGAGCTTGTAGATTGTATTCTGAAAACCTTTCCCTTTCCTCTGTAGAGATGCCCACCAGATTTCTTCCTCAAACAGCACAAGACCTCTGGTAACATGGTTCTTCACAAACACAGCCTTCCATACTTTTGCAGAAAAAGAACAGTAAAAAAGAGAGAGATGGGAGTGAGTCTACACACTGATCATCTGAGGCAATGTTTCATTGAGTGAGCCTGTCCTTAGTAGATAATCTCCCCAAAATGGTTGGCCACATAATGAAACTCTACCTGGGCACATTCCTCCCAAACCAAACCAGAGTATGCTATGGCTGAACTTCTTTCCTTTTCCTGCAAGCTTCCCCTGCAGATTTCACTGTGAAAGGCCCAGTAGGAGAAGGGAGCCAACTTACCATATCACACGTATTAGGATAAGGCAGAAAATCCACAGGGGTATGGTTCATGATATGAATAACAAATCGATTCCATTGTCTTGGCCACCTCCATCTGCTATGATCAGCTATAGAGGAGACTTTAACCCTTAAAGATCTGCCAAGGTTCATAAAGATTCTTTGCCATATTTTTAAAATGTCCCAGGTGGATGCCAGTTATCCATCCACAAGAAAGTGTCCCTGCCAATCTCTATTATATACTTAATCATAGATTGGCATTTCCCTCTGAGTTTCAGATTTTCCTCACAACCCAAGAGGCATAGTTTGGAGTCTGCATCCCCCATAAACTGTGGCCCTTCATAACATAGGTGTGCACCCACTTGACCAAAAGAGAATCAGCCTTTTTACTCAAAGCCCACAATTGCCTCATGTTTGATGCTTTGTTCCATTTCTTAAGAGATCTAAAACCCAACCCACCTTCATTTTTAGGCACACATTTTCCCAGCTTACTTTTGCACCAATATGTTTCATTTCAGCACCCGACCACAAGAAAGCACTTAGAACCCCTTCAATGTCTTTAAAAGTTTTTTGAAGGGGCACAAAAATAGAGTTCTTGTATACCTGGATGCTGAAGAGAACTGATTGTATAAGCTGCACCCTACCTCCATAGGACAAGAACTTTTGAGTCCAACAAGAATAATTGTTACTTTACTTTTAATCAAGTCATTCCTTTAGGAAGTGGTAAAGTTTATTGTCCATATGTGTAATGTAATATGTCCATAGGCGTAATGTATTGGTCTGGGGAATCCTGCCAGAAGGGTTTGTATTTGTTAGCTTTCCAAGATGCCATGATGAGTCACGTGTAATATAAAGTGAGTGTAATAGTCACCTTCTGGCAACCTTCAAGGCTAGGCCTCTCCTTACTCTATAAAAGGAGGAGGCCACCAACAATGTATTCTCAGACTTAAGCAATAATATTCTCTAGTGTTTGTGTATCTCTTGATCCTCTCCCTTCTTTGTGATTGCACATTTGAATTTTGCTCAAAATCTTCGCCTTTCACACTGCACATTCCCCTCATGTAAGTATTATGGTTATAAGAGGAACTCCCAAATACTTCACAGGCAACACAGAACACACCCTCGGAAATCCCCAAAGTATCTGTCAAAACACCCTTAATACTTTCATGTACCCCAGCAAAGAAAATTGAACTCTTGAGCAGATTTGGTTGCAAACCAGAGTAGTTATGGAAAACCATCAGGGACCACTTGCTTATCTGAAAGAAATCCTCATGGGCACTACTAGAATGAAAAGTCTGCAGAGCTTGACACCTAGGATGTGAAGTTCCCATTTTCTATGCAGTAATGCAGCAAGGAGGAGAAAACTTCCATGATTAATAGGAATCCAGCAAGAACATCCAGTCAACGGAGTCATACGCTTTCATCAGGTCTATCTTAATGGCGCATCTAGGCACACTATCAGCCTAATTAGAAATGCTCTCATAGGTCATATGTGGGCCTTCTGTGATCTTTCCACAAGTTTCTCTAATACTGTACTGTTATTTCCATTGGGTATTCATGAATCCTTGGAGATTAGATTGTCCTTGAAGATAAATGCTACGTGCACTGGAATAGGAATGTGGTGTCAAACACGAGAAATATGTTACAACTTGGGTTGCTCCCTTTCAATGCACGGGAACACATAATGAGATATTATCAATGACTGGATACTATTTTGTGTTGTGAAGAAAATTAATCCAAATTAACCTTTCAGTTACACAAGAAATGGATGCTTTAAACTTTGCAAGAGGCAAGAGCCTGAAGAGGAGGATTGGGAGTGACGTACAAGGGTGGGAAAGAGATTAATTCATATCGTTTTCAACATTTTATCTATCCATATATTTTTGTCGTTTCCGTGGGACAAAAAGAGGGAGGAAAATTAGGGGAGTGGGAACCAATACACGATTGGGAGTTATGTGTGAGTCATGTGAGAAAGGGAGGGGTGCCATGTAAGAAAGAGAAACTCAACTTTTGATGAGGATTGAGTATTAAGAGTTTAGAGGATTTTGAGAGCTTACTACATTCTTATACAGAATAGTTTGGTTAGATTAGATTCGGTTATGGGCAAATGCTAAAAATATCTGGTGGTGTTTTTGTAAATTTTTACATGAAGGATATGGGGCATTAGCTTTTTGCGTTACCAAATATTACCCAGAATGAAAAGGTGGTGTATATCGAAAAGTAGACTCAAAAGGAATTGAGCTACGAATATGATACCACCTTCTACCTTCTAATAGTAGGGGTACTTTGATTTAGGAACTGTTCCGCAGTCATGGGAATCAATCGCAATTCCCAAGCCCAATCAGTCCCGAGAACTCAGGCTTAACACCTGCAAGCGTTGACCTAGGATAGAGCCCTTCTCGGGGTTCTCTTGGCATGAAATCTGTGGTAGTCTTTTCGGTGTTCGTTCTCAGTACTCCGTTGTAATCCCCATCCACTACTGGTTTGCTTATACCTATTAAACAATACCTTGTAGAAGCCAAATATGTTAGTTCTTTGCACTAGGTTCATTTTGTTCATGTTCTTGATACATTCAGTTATTTTTCTGATGGTGAAATCTTAAAATGTCATGATTAGATGCCTAATTTGCTTTCAGAATTTCCACATGAGTAATGATTGTTTCTCATTTTGGTTCCTTTCTCACAGCTTTTTCTGTGTTACTTGGTGATTTGTCACCATATAGATTATGTGTGTCTATTTCTTAGATAGTGTATTTTCCCCTGAATTTGTACCAACTCAATTAATTACTCGCTAAACTCGATTGGAGTTCTTTAGACAGCTACAAATTTTGATCAACAATTTAATTGTATTTACCATTCATTGCAGTTCATTCCAACAGATGTTATCAGAGATCATGGGCTTGAACTTCCTAAAAACCTAATCATCCTTGATGAAGAAGGGAGGAAATTGTCTTCAAATGTTATAAGGTGGAATGATGGCCGGACATGGCTTACTAAAGGGTGGAAATCATTTTGCAAGTGGAACAATCTCACGCAGGAGGACCGGTGCATTTGTGAATTCGTGCACGGAGAGGGCAGCGAGGGAATTTACTTAAAGATGCGCATTCTCCGAGAAGGTTCGTGGTTGCCAAAAGGAGGGAGCCAACCAGAGATCGGGCCAAGTAGTTAAGAAACATTTTAAGGTAACAGCTAAACAACAGGCTATTTGGTATCAGGAGATCAGCTGTAAATCTACAAATCTGTAGGTTGTGGAACATTTCTTGTAACATTCTCTGTTAGGAAAATGATGTTTTGATTGGGTGTTGTTGGGCTAGTGGGTTGTAGGGAGTTGGGGTCTTGGTTGGTTGTTCTTTTAGCTACTGCTAGTAGGTTCGGTTGGGTAGCTTTGGGCTAGTTTGTGCTTTGGCTCTGATCATGGATACTTGTTGTAGTATGAGTTTGGAATGGGATTCATTAGATGGGTTTCCTATGCGTTTATTGTTTGTTTCTTATGGTTTGAGGGCACTAATGTTGATTACGGAGCACTTTCGAATGGGCTTCTTTGTTTGGATTGCGGATTTAGAGAATCATTTATAGAGAGAAAAGGAAAAGATAAAAGCATAATAGCTGAAAATTTATTTCCATAGTTTCTCCATCAATTTTCCCTTATACTAGTATCTCTTTGCAAATCCATGATTCGAAAATGGGGAGAATTTCCTAGGGCAAGGAATTGGGTCTATAGTACATCAAGTGCACTAAGAAGTTATATAAAGTGTGTTTTAGGTGGGTACTTCAAGACGTCATCATCACAATCTAAAGTGCTCATTTTTTTTGAATCCGTTTAGTATAAAAGTCAAGTTAGTGGGACATTTACTCGCATGATCGAGATAGTTTTTTCTTTACAATGTGTGCTCTAAATCATACTAATTACCTATTGTGAAAAATATATTAGATATATGTTATCTGATCGTATGGTCACCGAGATTCGTTCCATATAGGTGAACATAGGTGAATGGTCGACTGTTGGATTGAGAGACCAAGAAATGAACATTTAATCCTTCTTAATATCAATCCAGAAAACCAAATACTATATCAGTTCTTTTACCCTGCTTTGTAAGCCTCTTTTCTTTTCTTTTTTAAACATCCTTTCAATTCGGGTAATTCTTCAATATATGGGCCCAGCTAGGGTTGTAAACGAGCCGAATCAAACCGAATATTAAAATGTTCAGATTCGCTCATTAAGTTTTTTAGCGAACTCGAGCTCGAGCTGAACTTAATGAAAATTATGACGAGCCAAACTCGAACCGAGCTTGCCCAGGTTTTGGTCGAACTCGAGCTTATTCACGAGCCCTAACGATCCAATAATATCATATTTTTATGCTCTCATACAGGTCTAAAACTGTAAATAAATTTTTCATTATATACATAAATATGTTCATATACATATAAAATGATAAAAACATATACATAAGTAAATTTTTAGTAATTGTAAACGTTTAGACTTGTACAAGTTTTAAAATTTTCACTATATAACTATATAAAATCCCCATGATACACATACTCCAAGTTCGCGAGCCTAATCGAGCCGAATACTGCTGCGTTCATATTCGGTTCATTTATGAAACGAGCCAAAAATTGAGGTTCAGGTTCGGTTCATTTAGTAGACGAATCGAACTCAAACGAGCATTTACCGAGTCGAGCCTCGAACAGTTCACGAACGGCTCAATTCATTTACAGCCCTGCCGCCTAGCCCTCCTCAACCCAGAATAGAAAGCCCAGAGCAAAGTGCCTCAATGGGCTGAATTCCTTCAATGGGCCAAAAGCCGGAGTAGTAACGCTTTCGGTAAAAGCGCGTGTGCTGTAGTTACGCTTGTTCCGTTTTGTTATTCTGTCTTTCTTTTCACATTTTGTACCATTGATCTTAACTGCATGGCATGGCATACTCTTGGTTTTTTCAACTTGCTTGAAAATCACAAACCAACAATTTTTAGGTTTGCAATGAAACACATTTTCCGGATTTAAAATCACACGTCATAAAGTCATTAAGGGAAGAAAAAACAGTTGAAAGACACATGTCCGCGAAGAGGATTATAATGAATCACCAGTTCAACAATTAGGAATGAACTGGTGATGTCAACTGGAGATTTAATTGGTTGTTAATCGCAATCGTAAAAGAGTAGCTCATTTGGTAGCTAAGCATTCCCTATTAGATGTTAGGAAGCAGAGCCGGAGGGAGGATGTTCCCTCATGATCGTCCGACCTGGCTCTGATTGATGTTAGAGCCTCTGGCCCCTCTACTTTTACAAAATAAAACCATCCTCTCTTTTTGGGTAAGAAAACCCTGGAGATTTACTTGGTTGTTAATTTGAGAGCCTTGAAATTAATCAAAGTGTGTCCAAGCTTTTCTGAATACACAATTTAAAAAAAAACTAAAACTTAATAGATAAAGGAACTCCCATATCCCATGTCATGAGAGCTAAAATATTGCAAATCCTTGACACATCTGATCCTACTACCTAGACACAAAAAAAGGTTCGGATACAACTTTTAGTCCTATTTACATAGACTGGTAGAAACATTCCAAGTGCTCTCTAGATGCCTTGCAGTGCAACATGATAGGCTTTGCATTCAAAAACTCACAGTACTACACTATCTCATGCACTCGGTTGCTTGAATCCAGTAATAGCAACAGATACATTTGCACCTGTGCTGTGAAGTTGTTCATAAACAGCAGACTCCCCCCTTGGCCTAAAATGCATAGCGTGCTTCAAGGAAATACATGAGGCAAGAATCATAATTCCAGCAAGTATCCAACTGAATTGCATGTTGGCTAGGGCCATCGCCCTTGATCCAGCCTCGTGCGTCAGACACGTGACTGCTCCGTGCATATTCTCATAATCCGCAACACATCCTTGTGGAACAAACTTTGGAATCCATAACATAAAACCCATGTTGAGAAACCAACACCCTTGGAAAACAACAGAAATCCCCAAACAAAGAGCCGCGGGGAAGCTGGAAGGGAAACTAGTTGAAGAGAGAGAAGAAATGAGAGAGACCAACACTATGAGCTGCAAAAGCCAATGGTAATGGCCTTCTAGTCCGACGTGGTCGGCTGAGTGATAATGGAGTAGGAAAAGCTCTTGACCGAAAACAGAGGAAGCAAGGACTCCAGAGACCCCAGATGTCGTCCCCGATGAATGAGTTAACTCCGCACAAAGGGTAAACCCAGAAAATATGGCTAGGTGGAGGAACATTGTCGCATGCTCGAAATTGTCGAGCTTGAAGGAGAAGTGGAGGAAAGGGTAGTCCATGACTTGCATGAAGATGGCAAAGATGGAGAAAGACAAGATTGAAAGGAGTTCGAAGTGTTTTAGTGCGAAAAGAGGGCTCTTAAACGGATACCAGAAACTGAAAACAAATTTGGCAGAGCCTTTGAGATAGTAGTCGTTGACTGTATTCACCGTGTGCCACATACCAATAAGAACAAGGGCCAAACCAGGTACTATATGCCCCACAAATGTGCCCATTAGAGAAGCTTCAGTTTTGGGAGTCCAAAGTGTGTTTCCGTTGCAGCTCACGCAAAGCTTAAATACGTCCAAAAAGCTAGATGGCTATCAAATCAATAGGGTTAGTGCATGGTGCATACATTTCCACAAGCAAAATTGAGAAAGAAAAGGCACCCATCCATGCATGACCACTCAGTATTATTTCCGGTATATGGGGCATCAGAAAAAAGGAAAGCACCCGGGTGAAAGGCACCTAGGTGAACCTAGAAGGCTGCTAACTTCAAAACCAATAGCATATGGAGAACTGCTTATCTATTGCTCCTCCCAAACCAAGATCCAAGAGGGAACTTTCTGCATTAGATACAGCCTTCTTCTATGATGTTAATGTCCCTAAGATCAATTGCCAAAGATCTACGTGTTAGATAGCTTGATATACATTCTTGAGCCCACTTCCTAACAACTTAAGCTTTCGGGACTACTGGCGGCAACTTAACACTACGATGTTAGGAGATTACTATGGTTGATTGCCTATTGAAGTACAAGTGCCAAAAGTGCTAGTGTGTGAGGCAAACAGTCCTTGTCTCTTCAAGCTAAAGTTAGGCAGATGAGGAAGGACATGCTTGTTATGATTCCATTAGCTAGTGGAACATTGACATGTCTCCAATACATGTAAGTGTAGCCAATACAATTATCCCACTTTGTTCAAGAAAAACAAATCTCCTTTGGACTGGTGTTCATGTAACTTATAATCGGTTAAAGTTACAAGAAGAGAGGTATATTCCTTTGGATAGTGGGGTACGCAATTGTTACTATGACTAATATAAAAATTAGAAAGTTCTAGACCCAGGAAGTTGTAGTAGTATGTCGTCTGAAAAATGTCATAGATCAGGGAAATAGTTGCAAATGGGTAAATAAAAAGAGTGGTGCAATGGAGGTTCGATAAGCAGAGAATAAAAAATTCACCTGCCCTAATTTCCCTTTTCAGAATTAGAGAATACACTCAGATAGAGGACATCCACCACCACAACAGTTTTTCTCAGCGATGTATCGAAAGTACCACTCAAGCATGACCCAGGTTCTAGGTTCAATGCTAAGACACCACCTGCGTTAGCGGACATTGCCAACAGCTAAGGATAACCATGGCTCAACCCCTGGGAATCGTACGAGCATCGGTCCAAATACACACACTTCACACGAACCCAACTGCTTATTAGAGCCCATGAGAAGACGAGGGAGGCAGTATGTTTTCACCAGCACCTTTTCTTTCTGGTTAATGAATATAGTCGCTCAGAGAGAATATCCGTGATCAAGCAAGCTCATGAATTGGTCACCCAGCTATCTAACATCACTCTTAAGCTACTGACGGACCACGATGAATGGACTGAACCAGAAGCAATGCAGTTCCTCAAAATTCTACTTTATTAGGTTAAATTAACACATAGAAAGATGAATCATGAATGAAATCAAAGACTTCAAGCTACTGCTGGGTTGCATAACACTGTGAAAAGCAGCGCATTAGGTGACATTCTTAGTATCTCCAATATGAGTGTAATGAAATCTTACACTCTCGTATTTTCCCTTCAAGAAACTGACTAAGCACATTCATTGTCGTTGATATTAGGTTCGTTTTGTAACAAATACCCATCACTGCTTGAATGAATACAAGCCAACAGAATGGGCCTAAATTTTAAGTCCGAGAGAACCGACTCAAACTAAATACATTAGGAAATATTCTTTCATTCTTTGTAAACAATTAACCTACACGTTTCAAATAGGAAAATCCAGTGCTCTAGTATTTCAGCTCTAGAAATTCACAACTGAAATCGCCTCATAAAAAGATACTCGAGTCATGCAATATGAAAGTAAATTGATCTGCAATGGGCAACGATAACCTAAAGAACACCTTGATTCAATATAAACGGCATTTATTCTATGCAAATAACAAGACACCTTGAATTCCACGCAATTTTCATGTCAGTAGCAGAAATGTTTTACATGTCTGAACTCTCCAAACCAAAACTAAACACTAAACACTACAAGACCAAAATTTTGTCAAGACAACCCCTAAAGCAATGGAGTTTCTATAAATTACTCCGAAACAAACCATCAAGCTCTTTTTCCATAATATGCGTTGAGTTAGTTATTCTCTGCAATAGTCCATGACAAATAATCCCCAAAACACAATGATTCAATACGATGATAACAATCAGCAATTATTCTCAGGAAAAAAACAATATAGCTTAAATTCCAAAAAATTATTCTGTCAGTACGTTTCGCAAACCTAACTCCTCCAAACCAAACCTAACAGACCACAAGAACAAAACTTAATCAAGACAACCCTAAAGCTCCAAAACAAAACCATTGTAACTCTTCTACATCACGTATCGAGTTAATTACGACCTGGTCTTTCAAGCGACCACGATGCGCTGTTCGTTGGGGCCTCGAGATTCTTCTTTGTCGAAGAATTGCAGGTGAAATTGTCGAGATTGTAAATGCATAGTTGCTATGAATTACTACTTATCAAAACAAAAAAAAAAATAGTTGCTATGAATTACTCCAAAACAAACCTTTGAACTTTTCTTCCCTAACACCCATTGAGTTAGTTATTGACCGCAATAGGCAATGACAAAGAAGCCAAAAAAACACATTCATTCACTCCGATCAGCAATTATTCTCTGAAAAACAACAGCATAGCTAAAATTCTACGCAATTACTCTCTGTCAGCACCAAATCTGTGTGACACCTCTGAAACCCTCCAAACCAAACCTAAACTGCACACAAGAGCAAAACTTCGTCAAGATGAACCTTAAAGCAACAGACTTTCCTGTAAATTACTTCAAACCAAACCATCGTAACTCTTCGACGTTAATTATTGAGCTAATTACGACCTGGTTTTCTAAACCGACGGTGACAGGCTGTTGGTTTGGGGCCCTAGATGCTTCTTCTTTGATGAATCGCCCGACGAAAACCTCGAGATTGTAAAATGACAGTGATGTAAAGAACGCAATAGGCAATGATAAAGATCGCAAAAACGATCGATGATTCAATAGATCTCAAATAATTCTCTGAAAAGCAACACAACACAGCTTAAATTCCACGCAATAAATACGCAAGTACCAGAAATGTTTTCAAACCCTCCAAACCAAACCTAACCCTAACAAAAGAACAAAATTTCGTTAAGGCAAACCCTAAAGCTACAGACTTTTCCTGTAAATTACTTCGAAACAAACCTTCGTAACTCTTCTATATAACGTATCCGAGTCAATTATGACCTGGCTTTTTCACGCGACGGCGACGGGCTGTTGCTTGGGTGGCTCTAGATTTTTCTGCTTCGACGAATCGCCGAGGAAATCCTCGAGATTGTAGATGACGGTGATGTAGAGGGAACAGCTAGGGCACCGAGCGATTTCCTCGCCGAGTTTGAGATCGTCCCTGGTGATCTGGAACAAGTCTCCGCACGGGCACGGGTAGGTGAATGCCTGGAGCTCCTCGTTCCACTCCATGTCTTCGATCTCCACGTCGTCGTACGACATTCTATCCTCCTCCTTTGTTCTTCTTCCTCCCGAAAAGCTCGCACTTTTTCCGATCAGTCGGAGCTCCGATGAAATTGAGAGAGGCGGTGCAGAGGTGGTCTTTGTCTTTGGAAGCGTCGAGTCTAGGTTTTGTTTCTCTTCACGCGGTTCTCAGGAGTAAACGGGAATCAGGCTACGACGTCGTTTGTGTGTTTGTTGTGTCGTTAAGTCGGTTACTCCATTTTCACGGTACGTTATTACATTGGAATCCTTCATGTTTTCAATATTTACAAGGATTCCCTTCAACTTTTTAATGCTCTGTTTGGAAGTAAAGTGGGAGAAAAGAAGCAAAAGGAAAATGAGAAAAATGGGAGGGAAAATGTACTCTACACAATTCTAGAATTTTGCTATTTTCTCGCATCTTTCTCTCCAAACCAAACAATGGGAGAGAATTTTTTTTTAATTTTTCCTTCTTTTCTCTTCTTTCCGCAAGTTATAAACAAAACATTATAAGACTTTCATAACCGTCGAATAGAATGTGTTCTGGCCCTATGACGTGCTAGTGCCGGCGAATGCAGTAAGAGACAGGAGGGTCCATGGCAAGTAGGGAGCTAAGATTTTGGATCATTGGAGTCAAAAACTAGAATCATAAATACGTGACTCATTTTTCCTACTATTTTCTATTCCTGTTTGCTATTTGGAAGAAATAGTTAAGAGCCGAACCAAAAAGTAGATGTAGATCCAATGTTAATAAATATCATTTTCCTTTACAATTGAGAGTCCAACGACGTTTTACTTATTGAAATGATGCATGATAATTTCATTTGTCCATTGACTCACGAGGATAACAGAATTTCTATTATAAAATAGAAGGGTGTGGGGACAAGTTATTGGAACGACTTAGATTCATTTGATCCAAAGGTTGTAGTGCATCCTCCCACTTCCCGGTTAAGTGCCCATGGTTTTCACCTAAATCACACAACTGCCATCTCCTTCCAACCGGGATGCATAGTGCCGTAGGCATGGCCTAGCACTAGTACTTTAAAAATTTAGATTTTGACTGATGATGTGTGAAGCAAAGGCAAAATTGACCCCGTTCCACTTTCTCAAATAAGTACTTAAAAAAAAAGAACTTATTTTCAAGCTTAAAAATAATGAGTTTATAAAAATAATTTTTTAATTTTTTTTGCAGGGTTTGATAGATCTCATCGAAATCTATCAAACTAGATCCATATTGCATATTTTTTTATTTCAATAAGTCTATTATTTTTAAGTTTAAAAATTACAAATAAGTACTTATTTTTGAGAGGCAAAAGCGAAATACCCCAAGGGTCTTTGGTTCGGTCGGCAGACAGTATACCAAAATTTGCAAGTGGAATCCGCCCTATGTTGATCTCATGTTAATCCCTGTTTTCAGTATGTAAATTGGTTCAACATATAAAAATAAATCTCGTGTTCCAATGTCGGGAAAAGCTCTAATACACACCTCATATAACTAAATATGTTACGCCTATTTTGAATAAATGTTATTATGTCTTTAAGTGGTAAATGTCATGCCTCTTAATAGTTAAGGGTGCATCCGGTATGCACCGTTACGCCTATTTGATAGTAAAATGTTACGCCAATGTTACACCTACTAGTAAAATGTTACGCCTCTCAGTAATAAATGTTATGAGTACATGTCGTAAGCTAGGTGTATTTCGCAGCGGTTCCCTCCAATGCCACATACTGAACATGGTTTCTTCATACCCACCAGAGTCCCACTGAATTTGAATTAAGCCAATGGTTTCACAACTTTCTTGTGGGGGCCAACAAATGGGATCAGTCAACCGACCATTGAATCATGCATTCTGTCGCCATAGCCGGATAGCCCAACACTATCTCAAATTCACACAGCACATAGAAACACACCCACAGCCAATCAAAATCTACTCTGATTGACAACATCGTGTGCGCCATTGGGCTCCACACCCAAAACCCACCTCAATCCCCTCACACCCACACATCTCACATATAAATTCACTAGAACTGTGACCCAATTCGTATCTCAAAATATCAAACACCCAAAATATCTGAACAAACCACACTTCAAGATCTTTTCTCTCTCTCTCCCCTTCAACTGGGTTTTGTCTTTATCATTCGATATCGAAAGCAGTGGTCACAATGTCAGGTCTGGTGGATATGTGGACCGAGGAGCAAGCCAAGATTCGCAACAAGGGTCCAGCAGATATCCCAAGTGGCTCAGGCCCAACCGCTCCCGAGTCGAGCCAACTGGTTCAACCGAAAGAGAGGAGCTCCCTTTTTCAGTGGCCACCCACAGTTACAAGTGTCTTTCCCAAAATCAGCTCGCCTTTCGCCTACTCTGAGGCTTCACTTACCATGCTTGTTCAATGCTTTAGCCCTTGAACAAAAATGTAGTATAACAAGTTGTACCTTTTAGGTCTCTGAATCAACACCTTAGCGCGAGGCTGTGCTATGTTCATGTGTTTTCTTTCTATTTTGTGGGTACCTTCTTGTCACTTTAGTTGTTACGAGGAGTCGAGAACTTTGTTTAATGAAATTTAAACGTGTTTAATGTACATCCTTCGGAGTCATGAATACCAAGGCTGTTACCTTGGAAAAGGAAACCAAAATTAACAAATTAAGTGCAAATGGGTTTGTTTAGTTGCTGAGAACCCCCATCTTTCAGATGAGCAATTTTTCTAGTAATTTTTTCTCTTCTATATTGCCACACCTCCTTTGCAGCCTTCAACAAAAGATGAGCTTCATAATCAGAGGAAAGAGTTGCTTTTTCTTTAGCACTTGCAAGAGAAATTTGCTAATCGCAATAAATCCCTCAAATCTTTTGTGGCAGACATGTATATTAAAACTCGATATTAAGTCGATCGACTGCCCCACGCCACGGTTGGAAAGAGCAGTGAATCAATCTTTGAGGAAGATTCTACTAGAATTTCTTCAGTGAAACACAGAATTGAGTAAGAGCAGGGATGAGATTATATCAGGCAAAAAAAAGTTTTAAGACTCGAGATCGATTCTCCCCAGATGCAGCAGTACAGTAAAATAGTGAGAAATACTGCAAGATTGAGTAAAAAGTAACACTTTTTTAGCACATAAGGATGTAGAATAGTGAGAATATACTACTACTACTACTACGACTACTACATTAAAATGCTGGAATCCCAACTTTAATTTGGTCTTTCTCTTTTTTTTTTTTGATAGGCAACAAAATTTTATTAAGAAACTTGACAAATGGTACATCAAGTTGGGGGAGGGGAAGGAGAATCCAACAATAAATTGGATGAAAACACATGTTGGGACGAAACCCAAATCACCTAATGGGCCTCAAGATGCCCAGATATAAAATAAAGTTCAACACTCAAAGGCCTAAAGCCCAGATATACAAATCAGCCCAAAAACACCCCAAGAAAACCCAAAACCTAACC
>JAOTQK010000003.1:18261478-18271666 GCA_025642025.1 Rhododendron ferrugineum
ACACATCACCTTGCCGTTAAGCCGAAGCTGGAGATCCCATCAGAAGACCAGCCGGAGATGCACTTGGAGAAGGAAACGGTATTCGGGGATATTCGATATCGCAACATGTAGTATAAGAACAAAAAGAACGATTTGACAAAAGATTTTTCGATAAAAATATCCGGAGATATTTTGAGATGTTGTTACAAGAGTGTGAGTACTCCAATCTCTATAATGAGGTGGGGTCAAGAGACTATGTACAAGTTCAGGCATGAAAGTTGACACATGAAGGAGTGTATAGCAAGGAGAAAAATTATAACCATATTACTCAAAAGCATTTTACAGCCCCATTTGTTTTGTAGATGAGAAGTTGTTCTTCCTTTTAGATGCTGTTTTAGTAGTGATAAAATGTTCTCGTTTATCCACGCAAAAAAGAGAGGGAAGAAAGTGCAATGCTTCACTAGAAAGAGATTTATTTCGTTTTATGAAATAGGTCATAAAACAAAAAGGAGTCCAGATCCTTTGTGCCAGAAAACCAGCTCTATGTGCCTATGTGTTGAGGAGTTTTTCGGCTGTTGGATCTTGGGCCTTGAAAAAAAAAGCACACAAACACACACAATCCAATGGCCGAAAACTCTTCGGCACAAGGGTTTTCGCCACAGAAGATCTAGCGCCAAAAAAAAAAGGAAAAAGAAGAAAAAGAAAAGCATTTGCCAAAAGGACAAGGGCGAAAAGAAAGAAAAATATCTACATGTGATACACTTCAATAATTCGATTAAAGAGACAAAAAAAGCACATGGGTTTGAACGGTTTCACATAATCTCATCTCATCTCATCCACCAGTTCCAGAAGGGTTAATGTTATTCATTCAAAAGGTTTTACAGAAACTATATATATATATATGAAAAATATAGGATTTAGCAGTGGCACTTTTGTAACTACAATTGATAATGGTGAGCTTCCTATTTTATGTAAATTTTGGGGGAATACAAATACGAGTCAAGATCCTCTTATGTGATGATCTCTCATGTTGTTCTTCACGTGATACAAAATGAGAATCATCGCAGTCCTGTTTCATGATCTGAACCGTTTATATAGTAGGTCTTGATGTGTTTAACTTCTAAACCAAAAATCAAGTCTATCGGCTTTCGGGATTTATAAAAGCTTGGTCTAATCATATTTGTCTGAAAAGAAAGAAACGGTTTGAGTCTGTCTGTCTCTTTCTCTTGTGACAAATATGATTCGTTCAAATAGATACCGATGTTTCAAGTAACTTTGATTTTTTACATCGAGAGTTACAAAATTAACTGTTCGGATCATCGAATGGACTTGCGGTCAATCACATTTTGCGTCACATGAGGGATCACATAAGAGATCATCACATGAAAGAATCTTGATTCAAATCCGACCCAATAGGTCATCAAATTCGGGTAGCCAATTCTATAGTACATGGGCCCATGAAACTCAGAACAAAATTCTGTATAGACTAACCCACAGCAATAATTGATAACACGCAAATCACAGTTAAACCATTGACCAAAGATTTCTTTAGGCTGTCCTGGTTGCGTGGTGGTAGTTGCTTGGTGACCACCACTCTCCCTGTCCACCCCTGGTTATGAGAGGATAACGATTGTCGAGAACCAATACCAGCAGCTTCTGTAGAAATCCCTTTTCCCTTTGGCCACTAGACTATTGACTCTTTCATTCCAACGTTCTACAACTGTGGGCAAAATCAGTAGTTTATGAAACAAAGAATATTCAACACAAAAACTGTGGTCCACCCCTCTTTTTCCTACGGTCGGATGTCCGGACCAACTCACGTGCACCCCAACTAATCTCGTTCCAGATTCGATTAAAAACAGGTCATTTATAATGGGACCAAAGAATTCACAAGAAATTACTTTCTTGCGACTTGACCTGAAGAATCGAACTCCAGTTAATTATGTGGAGAGCAGACCCAGTACCAACTAACCCGAATACCCCTTGTGGTGGCTAGTCCTCCTCTCTTGAAACAAAACAAAATAGCCACCACACCCCTATTGGACAAAAATACAAAAAAGATGAAAGTTCCATGTTTTGTACCAGAACTTTCATCCATGCCCAAAACAAAACAACAGTCATACGTCGCAAATGCTCATCCAGTAGTCTCGAATATCCTATAACATATGCTCGTAAAATTGTGTGCCCACAATCAACGGGCGCCGCGCGCTGATTTCCCCGAAACAACCCCCCTCCCTCCTCCCCATAAATACATCCTCAGATCCCACCATCGCAATTCAACTAATACACTGGTTTCGAAGAAGTTGTTTTAAGAGAGATAGAGAGTGAAGATGTCGGCAATGGTTGACGTGTGGATGGGTGAACTAGGGAAGCTTGGAGAGAAGGTACGAGCTCGGAAGCCATTCTTGCTTAGAAGAAGAAAAGACGGTCACGAAGATCAAGAAAATGAGGCATCACTGGCCAAGAAGAAAGACCCTGCTGCTGCTGCTGCTGCTTCTGCTTCTGCTTCCGTCTTGCGAAATTCAGCAGCAGCAGAGAAAAAGAAAGACAATACAATATCAGAAGCCACAGTCTGTCTGCTCATGGACCGTTTTGCGCCATGGTGAATCCCAGATAGAGATATATTCCAATGCAGGCGTATATAATTTGTAGTTACGTCAGTGTATATGTACGTTCCAATTGTATGATTGCACGAATTTTTCTACAGTAATAAACTTTGTTTGCCTTCCATTAAAGTATCATCACCATTCACAGCTCCGAAGTCATTCAAAAGATCAGTGAGATACACCAGAATTTGAAATTCCTCTACATGGCTAATAACAATTATCCAAGCCTATTCGGCAAGATAAAGCGATAAACCGCCCATCACCGGTTCATCCATTTTACAAATTGCAGCCTCTTATTTTCGTTTCCCTATGTGTGTGTACATATTTGTGCACTAAATCTAACAAAGCTATACGAAAAGAAACAAGCTTAGTTAACAGCCTTTTTCTATTGAAAAGTTAAGAAGAGGAACTTGCGTCGACGCTACAAGAAGAAGACTCGTGTAGGGTAAGCTGAGGTTTCTCCTCCTCCCACTTCAGAATCTCTCTGGTATATCTAAGAGCTCCATCAACGCAGTCCGGTTCCAATCCAGTAACACGAGAAACATACAACTTGCGTCCACCGGTGAGGGAAAAGAAAAGCTTTTTGAATTTCACGGCAATGTAGTTGAAAGCGCGTTGAGCCAACGAAGGGTTGTTGTAGTTACTACTTGTGCTGCTCTGGTTATGGCTGATTACTGGGCTGAAATCACAAAACCATTCACACCGAGTGAGAGGAATTTGTTCAATCTTTTCCTCTAGAAGGTCGAACTTGTTGAGTATCAGAAGGAAGTTCTTTTGATGAAAGGTTGGATGTTTGACAATGCTTTCAAAGAGCTTCTTGCTCTCCAACATTTTGTTGCTGGAAACTCCGTTGGTGATGTCAGAGAACTGATCATAGTCGGTTAAGGAGACGCAGTAAAGGACCAGATCAGTGTCTTCAAACATCTCCAACCACTTGCAGTTTTCTCCAAGGCTGCTTGCATGTACCCTAATGAGTTGGAACCTGCAGTAAGAAGCCATACAGCGAGGGCAATTTGTGTCAATTGCTCCATCTATTTCCCGTGATTACCAGAAATAACTTATTAACATCCTAAATTTTAAATCCCAAAATGACGTTGCTAAGTCGAAGTAAGTGATAAAATTAATCAACTAGAGATCCACCTGTTATTTTTCCTCTGGCTGAGCGAAGATCCATAGTTTCATACCAAAACTATATGGTTAAAACACGAAGATCTATTGTTTCACATCCTTGCTAGAAGAATAAAAAATCAAAGATCTATAGTCTCATAGGAGTATCTTACTAGATGATTAATGCATGATAATCAATAGTTTCATTGTTCTTTTCTGGTCGGAATAGTTTCATAGTTTAACATCTCAAATTTCCACAAGTCCCTAATGAAGCTGTTAAAGTGGTAGTGACTAGTGAGTAATGAAAATAATTTACTAGAGATCTGCCACTTACATTTCCATATTAAGATTAAAAAAAAAATGTAGTTTCATATGATGCTAGAAGGCTAAAACACGAAAAATGAATACGAACCTATGCAATGGATCAATCTGATCAGCAGCGTCCATGAAGCTATCCTGTGTCGACTTGGGAAAAGAAAACTCCATGGAAGCTAGGCCGTTGGATGGAGTGATACCCTCGGCATATAAGATATCCGTATCAGAAGGATCATAGTCCGTGCTCGAAATTTCAACAGCCTACATAGGAACATTTAACTAGTAAAATTAGACGCTAACTAACATGACTCTTATCACTCTTCAAACCACATCTCACTATTGATACACCAAAAAGAATTTTAGAGAGCCAGAACCAGTTATAAGAATTACAGAGCGTGATCTCACCCGATCCAAGAAATAGTTAGCGATTCTAGGCAGGGGCATATGTAGTTCATTCCTCCTATCATATGTGGCTTGAAAGGCTTTATCCTTCCAAATGTCTTCAATAAGTGGTGCATATTCACGAGAAGCTGCCGGAAAAATGTTATCCAAATTGCCTGCTATCACCACTTCGAGAAGCCAATCAGAAAATGCTTTCAGTCTTGGGTTGATGGAATAGATGTTTTCTTCATTAATATGACCGCAGCTCCCTGTTCATAAGATAAACCTTCAGCATCTGCTCGATCCTTTAAAAGGTAACTAATTTCAAGAAATTTGTGATGGAAGCAAGATTTTGATAGTTTGTTGATGATTTGAAAATGATACAAGGTCTGGACTTTGGCTTACCCTTTCAAGAAGAAACCAAAAAAAGGAGAAAAGCATCTACATATTCTTTATGGAATTTATGATAGTTAGATGTAGTTACAATAAGGCGTGTAAGCTGATTAGAAAAGAGAAATCTAAAACAAACTCTCTACATACTTGAAGGACCTGGTTCATCACTGCGCTTTCTTCTCATTTCCGTTAACCATTCTTCCTCAAACCGTTCCCGCCCCTCGAGAAGTATTCCAATATAAACATACAAACTGCTCTGGATCTGGAGTTTAATACTCTGATGCTCATCTTCAGAGAAAGGGACATTATACACCATCTTGGCCTGAATAACAAACACAGATTAGTCAGTCTCAGTCACCATTTGTATCGAAGGATCAAAAGTCGGTACATCATTCAACGATGGGTAAATAGGATGTAACATTGAACAATGAAGTATAAGTAAGTCCCATTTTCGCTATGTACACAATTCCCACATGGGTATATACCTCAGAAGGTTGGTAGCATATCCAGAAATTTCAAGTCCACATGAATACCATCATGTTTATTGGATTATAATACTGAACTGTGTCCAAATAAATAAGCAAATCAACTACTTTTACAGACTATCATATAGTAAACAGTGCATCCTGGTACTTATCAAATAAATAAATAGACCATACATCCTGGAAGAAGCTGAAGAGTAGAAGAAGCTCAAGGAAAAACATAGTTGAAAGAAGAGAAATCTGACAACTTGGCAATGACAATAGCCACTAATCCCACTCCTACCTTTTAAAGATCCCAGACAACCTAACCTTATACTTGTTCAATCAGTCAAACCAGCATCTAAAAGAACACAAGTTTCCCATTTCCTTCCCAAGTTTATAGTTCCTGGGTATAGTTCATGATATCCTGTTATTATACCCCCCTCTGATAAGAACCTTATAATCTCAAAACTCGATAGATCTTCTAACCTTCCCCACAACAAATAGTAAATGATCAATCACAAAGGCCTCTTGTAGCACTTTCCGACACTAAAGACAAAAAGAGTAAGAAGATAATGCTTTTTCTCAAGGTAAGCCTATTGCATAACACTATCTCGGGCAAATTAAACAACCTCACAGAGTTGTGCAGAGACACAATGCAGCAGAGGCTATGAATAAATTTGACAACTGTACAACATCTTAAGTTCTGAACCTCATGAAACGACATTTTTACATTTTCATGGCTCACATAATCAGCAGAAAATGAAGATAACCAAATGACGGAGAATCTTGTGTGCTTCGCCAGATGCTTAATTACCATTCATTTTATTGTTTCCCTAAGTTAAGTTTCTCGTATGATATGTTTCTGGCTTTCCGTAAATGCAAAGACCATTGGAATTTGAAAGAATAGCAAATAAATGTGATAGTGCAAATAAATTTTTCCAGCTCTACGATATCGATTATAACTGCAGTTATACTTAGTTAATGTAAATGAATGAAAATCAAGTAAAAGATGGAACCTAAATTCTTCCATTCAGGAGATACCTGTTTGAATATGGTACTTGTCCCAGATTTATCACAACCAACGAGAAGAAGTTTATTAAGTGTTTTCTGCTGAAGGAAGTTTGGCAGAACTCCATTAACAGGATTGGCAACTTCTTCCCCTGAGGGATTCGTGTCCTTCGGAGGTGTTGGCAAAGATAAGAAGGCACAAACTAGCTTTATTCCAACCTGGAAACATTTGTGAAAGATAACTCAATCGCAATTACGATAACAATAGGAACACAAGCATGTAAATGCAACCAGATTCATACGCACCTTGTCCCATATTTTCCCCATCACATTGTTTTGTCCCTCTTCCTGGTAGGACCCATCTGCGCTCACCCAGAAGTGAGGGGCTCCTTCACACTGGATTCCTGCCAACTGCAATATCCAAAAGAACTGAGTTGGTTTTACTTCAAAATCCTAAAATTCAATAGATACAAATTATGTGATGCAATCCAACCTTCAGCATCCGGAGCTCTGCCTTCGTGATCTTCCGATTGTTGATTCTTATATTTGTGTCTCCATTGCTTGCTTCTAACGAAATTTGATTACCAACAGCAAGCTGGGCGCTAATAATCTGGCAGGGTTTCTCTCCTTCCTGGTTAATTGAGCCAACAACATTAATTAATACACACACAGGAAAAAAATGTACTAATTCTTTTTAGGGTAAAAGAGAAAATCACTTACTTTTCCCCAGAATCCAGACACTTTATCATACCAATAACTTCCCGGTTTTAGTTTTTTGGGCGGGTTCCGACACGTTTGCAGCACAACCAACTCTTCAAGACAAAGAGGCTTACCATTCACATGTATAAGCCGAGGTGGCAGCTGATTTGCTTTGCATGATATCTCGAATCGCATAACCTCTTTAACTTCTGAATCAGATAACAATTGCCTAAGCATCCGGGAAGATTTTCCCAGGCTCCCCCTCTTCGATTCATCAATTGGAAGACCAATACAATTAATACATTTCCTCCCTTCTGGCATTGATCCCATTGCTCTGACCACGCAATTACCGCAATACTGAGCACTACAAACAATGCACACCAACTTCTCAGTGAACCGGTTTCTCTTATTGCATCGATTACAGAAACCTTTTTTCACACTAGCTCTTCTTCGGAAAATTTCTTCTGTTAGCTCGTGACCTACATCACTTGATTCAGGATCACCATCAGTCGCGACTGAGATACAATCCTCCTCCCCTTCATCCAAATCCAACCCCACCTCACCATCGTCCCTTAAATCCTCTTCCACTTCTGAACTTCCTGATAATTCTTGCGAATCATCCCGACTGTCAGAAAACCCTAACGTACCTGAGCTATCAATTCCATGTGATAACTTTGGTATACCTTCCTCAACATCAATCAAACGTAATTCACCCGAATGGGATGCTAAATTCGTCGAAATGTCCGCTTTAGAGCCCGGTTTGAGCTCTCTTGACAACTTATTGCTTAAAAGATTGCTCTTTGAAAATGGTTGAACAACCGGAAGGGACAGATTACTCAACATAGAAGCAGTGACAACCACAGAAGCGGTCGGGATTCGATCGAAATCGATCGGAACCACAAGAGGAATGTCATGACTGACCGGAGGGCCACTGTACTCTACAGCAAAAGAGTACTCAACACTGTAGTCATCTCCATCGTCGCGATTTTTTGGAGACGATGAAGGCAAAAATTTCCTCAGGAGGGTAGTCATCTTACGAAATCTTGAATTCAAAGAAAACCCCCTAATTTCTCTAGTTTCATCTCACATGAAGCAAAACCCCCCAAAATGAAAAGGAACCCAATTTACAAACCTTGAATGCAAAGAAGAACCCTGAAACATAATTCTTGAGAGATTAGCAAAAAAAAAAACACTCAAAATGTAAAGGAACCCAATTTCTGGTTCAGATTCAGGAGGTGGGTTATTTGAAGATGAAACCAAAACCGAAACACATAATAATTCTTGAGAAATTCAAGAGAGTAGTGAATAGATAATGGTTTTGGTGAATGATACGGAGGGATCAAAGCAATTTACTAGAATTATATGTGTGAAGGATTGCATGGACTTTGACTTACCAGCAAGAGTTGGTGTTGAATGACAGAGACTGCAAAGACTTGGTAGTAGTAAATTACAGTTCGGTTTTTCCTTCTGATCAACGCGTTTTTGGAGCAAGAAACTTTCCAGGAAAGTGATGAGAATGCTGAAGAGGACTAGTTCATTTGGAGACTTGGAGTAATCTCCCCAACCGTACAGGGATGACTGGAGACTGGAGTCATTGCCGCACTTTTTTTCAAAATTGTGGATGTGATTTTTTATTTTATTTTATTTTACCCGAGTGCGCAACCCAAACTTCCGGGAGAGTTAACGCAGCCACACCAGTCACGACTCTCTACTTACTTCAACGTACTCAACTTGTGGGGAATCAAACCTCAGACCTTGAGGAGTACTTCCAAAACTTGAGCATCCTCGCCAAACCACTAGAACAATCTTTGAACGTGTCTGATTTAATCATGAAACAATCGATTCTTCAAAAGCCATACGACACTTAGAGATTATTCATCCGATAATAACGATAAGAAAATTATAGCCAATCAATGACAAGAATATGAAACAATAATTTGATCTTCAATTCAGGATAAGATTTGAATAGTTCAAACTTCAAACACTGCCATTTTTTCCCCAAGTTTACATAATCTTTTCAAAATTCTATTGACTGCAGGCACACACAACAAATTGGACTTAAGTCAGCATTCAACTCTTGAATAACATTTCCCTCTTAAATTTTTTTTTTAAACAGATTTCCTTCTTAAATTAATTTCACCTTCTATAGGATAAGATAGCAAAGAAGTACTAAAATAATAAGATTAAAATAAAGCTGATCGTGATACTCTCCAATGTAAGACATAAAATTTAATATGATGTCCTAAACCAGAATTTGCAGGCGAAACAAAAGTCATGCTAATTCAAAATACTAGTTTATTGCTCTTGAATCATTGTCAAAACACTCGCTAAAATAACACATTAATGAATCAACCATTTAGTTGTTTGGAGCCGATTCAAATTGTACGATTGCAAAATGTGTTAGCACAATGTCAAATAATACTGGTACTCTCTTTGTTCTTAAATAATAGTCTACTATGAAAAAAGGGACAATTTTGAAGTAAAAAAATTAAATACTTACGTGCATAATTTTCAAAGTATCTTAATATTAAATTAAAGAACTAATTAATATCTTTAATAACTAAATTGATACTCTTAAATTACTACTCGCTTCTGAGGTGACTGGGTCAATGCCCACAGGGAGCTGAACAGCTCCTGGAATAAAGTTGCATGTATAATGGAGTGGGTGGGACTTGAGAGAGTTTGGAATCCGGTTGTCTAATCAATTTGAGATTAATTTCATGAATTCCTTCTTCTTTTTTCCGGATCCGAGCCAGGTTACGCTCACCTTAATTAACCTCATTTTCGGTTCGGTTAAAGACATGTCATCCACGCCGCCGGAACTAGGAAATTCATTTAAAATTAGTCTTTCGTAGCCTGATCACAAAAATCGAATCCTGATCAATTGTGTGAGGAGCAAATACACCAACCAACCGGACTAATTCTTTGGCGAATTTCCACATTTTCAAATTCTTGCATACGTGTATTTATCTTAGGGGTTACGTACGTGGTTGGCACGTCGGGGTCAAGGTTGAACCCGTTTTCAATTGGTTTGACCTTCCTGGTATCCATAGCAAACCCGGTCCAAACGGAGCAAAATTTATCTTCTTTCCCTTGCATTAAGTCACGGTAAGAAATTTGTCTCTTAGAAGACCACAAGGTCCACAACCGACGGCCGAAAGGCTTTTCATGAATGCATTACATTTCTTATGTTAAAAAAAGAAGAAGAAGACCACAACGATTCCGTTTACAAAAAA
>JAOTQK010000003.1:18311179-18324247 GCA_025642025.1 Rhododendron ferrugineum
TCTCTCTCTCTCTCTCTCTCTCTCTCTCTCTCTCTCTCTCTCTCTCTCTCTCTCTCTCTCTCTCTCTCTCTCTAAGTGGCGTAACTAGAAATTTCTATCCACTTTTTAAAAAATTGTCGCACCTAATTTGAATTTGTTTTAAACTATTTCTTCAAGATTCCTGTTAGAAATAGTTTTTCACTATCACCTTTTCTTAGAGGAGCAAAAAAGGAAAAAAAAAATCACAAATAAATTTATGTTTCAGAAAAATTTATAATTTGTACAATTATTTTTGCAAGTAACATGATTAATTTTTTAGCTCTAAACGAATCATCTTCTACGTAAAAAAGGAGTCATTGATAGATTTAAGAAGAGGAAAAAACAAGGGAGAAAGTGAAAAAGACCTTAATTTGACTTGCACTTTGTGATGAGACAGTTATTGTAACGTTGTAAACACCAACATCCTTCGTCATTACATATTCTGGCGGGATTGATACATTTAGTCTAGAGAGCTTTACATGAATATGTGATGGAGAAGAGTGTTGAGATAGAATGTAAAGGTGTCTGAATACTCAGTAATTTTTTCGTGTTTGGAAGTACGAGTAGAAAAACAAATTAAATGAAACAAAATTCAGTGGGGTCCTTTCCATGGATTTAAAAATCGGCCGCTACTTATTGTATCAAGCATTCAGGAAACACCTTGTTACCCAAATAATGCAACCTAGAGGGGGGGTGAATAGGATTGCTAGTAAAAAATCACCAATAAAAATTATCTCTAACAATATATGCGAACAATAAGTAAGCGATCAAATATAGAATGAGAGTTAGAGAGATAGAACCCGTTTATAGTGGTTCGGTCCGGATTTGTCCACGGTCCGGGCCTACTCCACTTCTCCTCAAGCAATTACTTGAAGGTTCCACTAATCTTCAAAAGATTACAACTTGTAAGTCTTGCGGGTGCTTACAAAGACCGTATGCCTCTAGCTTTCTCGAGGAGCTAGCACAACCGCAAGAGTTTTCTCCGAAAACCTCTCAAAAACAAACACCCAAAATCCTACGAGATTTTGGTCTTCTAAGATTACAAGTGATGTCTCTCAATCACTCACTTAGGGTTACAAGTTGTCAAGAATGATGGAAGATGAAAGCTCATAATAACAATAGAGTTTTTCTCACACAAAAATATATGACCGTGTAAAAAAATGAGAGTACTGATCTTGGATCTGGGAGAGAAAAGAGCAATGCCTTTTTGCTTGGAAAGTGTAAGAGCTTTTTTTGTAATGAATCAATAATCAATGAAGTGCTTTTAAGACCCTTGTCCTCTCTTTAGCCGTTGTACTTCAAATCCTGTCGTTGGAGTTTAATTTGAGTTGTTGGATTCAGATCTGGATCTGCACAACTGGGCGAAATTTGCTTTGGCCTGTCGTCCGGGTGGTCGACCAGGCGGTCGTCCGGTGCCCTCCGGTAGACACACTTATCTGGACTGTCAGCCGGCCTGTCAGCCGGTTGGTCAACCTGTAGCTCATAAAATCATCTAAATAAATCAGTTAAAGCATGTATTGAGCTCAATAAAGTCTTTGTAAATATTAATCATTGAATCCAAGAGACTTTTAAGTTAATTTTCAAGGTCACGAAAATATTTAGTCCATGAAAGGACTTTTCGATAATTTTGTATTTGCCGAATAAAAATATCATTAAATAATCATCAAAATAATTAATTGTAATTATAATGCATACATTTTTCAACAATCTCCCCCTTTGTGATGATGACACAAAATGATAGTTTTTATGCAAAGCAAAGACTATGCCAAAAAATCTCCCCCTTAGTATATGCTCCCCCTTAATAAAATCTTTTAAGGAAAATGAGGAGTATCACCAAAAAACTTTGATCACAAAGTGATCCCTGCAAGGTTAGCATGTCAATCGATAGAAATGAGCAAGACATATTTAGACATGACATAAGATGCGCACAAACTTAATGAAACAGACTTAATGATCAGAGTAAGCAATACGAAAGCATAAGTAAGTCTTAAACATTAGTTAGACAAAAAGCGACTCAAATGGAGGTTCGACCGATGCAGCTCATAAAACAGAGAACAAAGTTTTAAACTTTAAAAAGTACGACTAATGATACCAAGAACGAGTTAAACCAAAAAAAAAAAGACAAGACTTCTCCCCCTTTGAGACATCATCAACAAGGGCGAAACTTTAGATTCAGTCTTATTTTGAAGATTCAGTCTTATTTTATTCAAAAGTTAAACCACGGTACCCTAATTAACAAACTTCAAATATTGAAGAATACATTTTTATTCGTTTTTACATTTACTTCTTTTTCTTTGTTCAATTTACTTACTCTCCTAGATTTTCTTTTCATCTCAACACAAGTTCTGCAAACTTTAGATTCTAGAAATATCTTTTTCTCTATGGATATATATTGATGATGGACAATCTCAATTTCCTTCTCAATCCTTTGAACCACACACACAATTGCTGAAACTCAAAAAGTTTTCTGTATGAAAATTCAAGAAATTCCAGGGCCTTAATTGATATATTAAGACTTTGGAATACCCTTTTGTTCTTCTAATTGGCATAAACCGGCCCAAATCATCAAGTAAAATGAAAATGATGTATCGGGAATTGTCAGAATAGCACAGTTGGTAGAGTATAAGATTGAAAAATTCTCACGTCGCATGTGGGTAATTCTGTAGCAAGTGGTAAGGCTAGATGAATAAGATTGAAATAAATGGCAAAAAAAATATAATATCTAAAAAAAAGAGGTCAATTTGTTCCGAAATTATTGAAGACATGAAATGATTAAAGGTATTAGAATTTGTAGGGTCTGCTCGGGACGGGTTCATTCTACCACCTGACGTAGAACATGTGGAGGCCCAATTCCATGATCAGCTGAATCAAGTCAAGCCTTGGAAGCCCAAACGGAGTTTAATTTCAAATTATCCAATTTGGCAAAATTCGGACAAGCTCGGAATAGGCCCAAACTTGGTGGGTTTACTTATTTTCGCGCTCTGGTCAAGGCTCACCACCCTAAGTTTGTGAGCTCTGGTGTTTTTCGGCCTAATTCTTTTGGTTAGGCATTTAATTGCATTATTTTGCCGTTTTAGAAAGATTTGTTTCGTTAATAACTCTTAGTCCGTAATTCCTTTTAAGTTAATTCTTTTTGGGAAAGTCTTATTTTCTTTTCCGTTTTCAATTTTAGGAAAAACCCCAAATTCGGGGACTTTTTATTTTTCAAGTTTATTTTTAGGATTTCTAGGGTTTCGGCCTATATACAGGTTTGTAACCTAGAGTTTATACAGTTTTTTATCAATAATATTACAGAGTTTCTCACTTTCTTCCTTGTGCGCAAGGTTTGCTCGTTGCTAAGAGTTATTTATCTCGTTTGAACTAATACGCTAACTAATCTCTCGTAAATTCCTCTGCGTCATTACCTTTCAAATTTTATAGTAGAAAGGTGCTGACGAAGAACAATTTTAAAGCTAATTTTTGTAAATTCATTCATCTCAACCAAATCCAATGATTGGGTCGGTCCACGTGGCACTCAATCCGTAACTATATAGTAGTCCAACAATGAACAAATAATCAAATAGACAGACCACCCTCGTTGATCTACATAGTAGGGGCCACCTTTAAAATCTGGTACGAGCACACTAATTATGCTGTACAGAACTAAGTGTCACACTATAACCACCAGAAAAAGGTTGTTGGGTCAATGCCATGAGGACATTGCATCATAAGGTGGGGAGATTGTGAGACCCCATTCCAAGTCCCACATCGTTGGGAATTAAACAGTAAAAGCAGTGTATAATGTACCACGACCAGCTACTCTATAACCCGAGATTAACCTTTTGAGCCACGTGTTTAGGCGAACGATTAAACAAGTCAGCTGGCGCAGGTCGTTACAGTCTCTACTACTACACGTATATGTATGCAGTCGTAAATTGAAGGTTTCGGTTTTCGGTATGAAGCATGGCTAATTAACCTTTTGGGTTGACAAATGAATTAGCCACGTTTTCTTCCGGTAAATGCAATTATGGTCATAGGGTCAATTTCGTGATCAGATGAAATTTTGATCTATTTGACTACCATGTCCTGGGAGAAAGAACAACGCAGAACACGTCAATGCCGCAGCCAAAGTTACACTGATTTGTTTGAATTGTCTATGTGGTTTGGCTGAGATGAATCAGTGTATTTTTTTGCCGCTAAATCATGTGAGATTTTCAGGAAGACAAAATTCTCACTTGATCGATGGCAAAAAAAGTAACAAAACCAACACATGTCAAGTCTTGCCTAGCCCGGTACCAAGCACACTTATCGTCATGCCTTCCCGAGCCCCATAACAAATGCATGCCGTTCCATGCCTTGCCGAGCTCCAAACAATCACATGTCAGTCCATGCCTTACCTAGCCCGATAACTGTTGGGTGGGTCCCTCCTTAAACACCAGAGGCTCATTTGATTGGGTCCAAAAAGAGATGGGTCATCTTGTCATTCATAGAATGTCAAAGGGAGAACTTGTAATTTCCACTATGGGATTACAAATGAAGTCAGGAGACTTACAGCAAGTTTACCAGCATAGGTAAACTACCGTTACAGCTCTTTTAGCTCGCCAAAGTGAGAAATGTTCAGCTGTAGCAGCATAGGTAAACAAAAAGGTAAAGTTCATTTGTCTACAGTTCTTAGCTTCTTTTGCCTAAGAACTGTTCACAATCTACTCATTATTTTATTGTTTCCTCCCCCCAACCCCCCCCCCCAATAAATAAACAATAAAGATAAAAGAAAAAGAGTGAAAAAATTGTACTCCGTATATTTTAATTAGTGTTAGGTAAAATAGATAGTATTGGTGTAATTGTAAAAGAAAAAGTTGATAGCTAAAATAGAATTATGAACTGTTTACAAGGTAGTATACCTATCCACCGGTAAACTTGCTCTTAGTCTCATTTCTTGTACATGAAAAAGAGAGATACAGAGAGCTTCCAGAAAACGCAGAAAAGAGCAAGGGTTTTGCTCCTCAGTTCAAGCAAAGATCGGACCGCCGTTGCTACTCCAATTTTGATGGGTTTTCAGTATGTTCTAATAGTTCGACGAGCTCTACGTGTTTATCGGAGCGGATCGGCAAGGTTCTCTCAGGATCTAGGAGTTCGGGATATCCATTTTTGGTGAGACCTAAACTTGTATCTAGTTGTTTTTGTTGAAATCCATTTTAGGGTGATGTTTGTATGCCTCTAGTAGATTGCTAAGGAAGAACTCTTGTAACCTCATTATCATTATAGTGGAAGATTTGGTAACGATTACGCTCCCGTGGACGTACCTTTAATTTAGAAAAAACCACGTAAAAATTCTGGTGTCTTGTGATTTGCTTGTTGTTACTTATTTTACTTTTGGCTCCTAAACTTCTTCTATTTGCACAAGGAGGAAAAAATATTCGCGGAGTTTCGGGTAGTTTTTCCCAACAGTAACAACCACAACAAGCACATGTTGTTGTGTCATATCTTGCCTAGCCCAATGACATCTATTGTCATGAGGAATTTGGCTACAAAGGATCCGAGCTCGATAAAAAGGTTGTTGCACTTGTTTCTGACAGATTGTAATCATCATCACAGAGAGAGAGGGAGGGAAAATAGGATGTTAATAGAGGATGTGTCATGCCAATTATGAATTCTTGAAAAGATATGATTCGTAAATACCATACAGATAGGGGAAACTTTATTCAGATGCTATATATTTATATATATATACACAACCAGGAGCAACCGAAGGCATCCAAACTTGTTGGGGGAGCATGTGTTTTTGTGATTTCTTGTACTGAAATCAGACTCTGAAGCATATGCCGGTTGTCCTGATATCCGGAAATCACATTCTAACAAATCATTCCATTCTTCTCTTAGCTTCCTCATAGAGTTCATCAATGCAGTCCTGCATATTGAGAGAGAGAGAGAGAGAGAGAGAGAGAGAGAGAGAGGGTTATACTGCTGGTTTGAGCACTCGAAGGCGTTCTGAGTAATGTGAAAAGTTAATTCAAGTAGCTAGAAACTGAGACTAGAAAAATACCTTGTAGTATTTCAACAACTGCGGCCTCTTCAGTTTAAATGTTGGAGTTACAAGATCCCTCTCAATGTCAAAAGGATTCGGCTCCAAATGAACTGCTCTCAACATTTCAAAGCCTCTCAGCTGTGTAAACGTCATTTAGATCAGATAAGGAACCAAATTTAAGCTTAGATAGAATTCACAACAGAGGAATGATAGGAGTTTCTTTCGTACTTTGTTCTTCTGACCGGTGCTATTGAGCTCGTCTAGAATGTATTTCCTTGCCTTCAAGTTTTCACACAACTGTTTGAAATCTCCTGTTTGGTTATTATTTGCTGCCCATTCCTCCAATGCCTTTCGGTCAGGAGCCACCACAGCTACCGGGAAAGATTCAAAACTGTTCCCATAGACCCAAATCTGTGCACCAAAGAAAATCTAGCAAAGTAAATTTTCATTTCAAGAACAAACTACCCGACAAAACTAGTAGACCGATCAGTTTTCAATTCGTATAGTGTATTGTGGCAATATAATTTCAGGTGCTCTGCTATACTGTCAATCGACTTACAGATGTCACAAGAGGGCATCGCGAGTATGCGTTTTCAAGGTTTTCCACTGCAATATATTCCCCTTGAGACAGCTTAAAAATATTCTTTTTCCTGTCAATGATTTTCATTGCTCCATTCGGCTGCCATTCTCCAATGTCACCTGCAATCACATCTTCTTAGCTAGCTACCTAAAGATTTTCTGGAAAATAAATACAGTTAGAGATTAAAAGATTTTATAGAGAGAAATAGGATACCCAACATACGATACTAGACCCCAAAATAAGAAAAGGTATAAGATTATGCATGAAGTTCTTGTAAAGTTTATCAGCTCCCGTTGCATTACGCGGATGTATGGGATCATGGATTTGTGAAGAGATTTAGCAAGGGAAAGGAACATAATAGGCAAGCCAAAGATTTAAATTTAGCTTCTTCAATTCATTATATCCTCATCTTGTACTTAAGGTATTCCTCTCCCCCACAAATCCACGATCCAACACAACCTAAAGCATCTCGGATAAGTAATCTCGAAATGAAACCTTACCTGTATGGAACCATCCATCCACAAGAACTTCTTCAGTTAGGTCTTGGCGCTTGTGGTAACCAGAGAACAGGGTTTTTCCCCTCAGGCAGATTTCACCACGTGGCACGCTAGCAAGTGCATCATATCCCAGTTCTGGCACCGACTCCAGCCTTGCCTCAATGGTTGTCATGGGAACTCCAACAGTTCCCACCATAGAAAACACATTAGCTATGGATGTAAAACAACCACCACAGCTCTCAGTAAGACCTGAAATTTGTCGAGAGATTGGAGATGCAGTTAAGCAATATTTAGAATACGTTCATATAATAGGTGAAGGAATTTTCAGTAAGTTTATGACCCGATGAAAATGTGTTTTTAATTAACCAAGATATGGTCATAACTTGTATTCTTTACTTTTAATCTCCTAAATGGCCTTCTGAAAATGTTCCCAAACAAAGTGGTGCCTAATATTGCCTTTTCAAAAAAGTTTTAAGAAAAAAGCCTCCAAGGCTGCAGCCTGTATCTTTCGACAGTGTACTTCACTGATGCCATAGCTCGAAATTTGAATTACTAGATTCTAAAATCAATTGCCTCACCTTTGGTTCAAGTATTTATTTACAATCATTTCTCAGTAAACAAAAAAAAAATAGGGAAAAAATCATCTCATGCTGCAGGAATTGGTGAAAACTGCCAAGATGTTAATTTAAACGGCAAAACTAGTGATGATGGTTTTAATTGAATAACGTAATTGGAGAGGGTTATTTGCCATGAAAATTACATACCATATCCTTGTGATAGGACAGCGCCGAATGAAACCCTCAGAAATTCCTCCACATGTCTCGACAAAGGTGCAGCTCCAGATAACATTAACCGAATTTGTCCCCCTAATCCTTGTTTGATCTGGAAGAAATCTAGGATTGAGCCATCACTAGATTGTACAGAAGTTTTGCAAATTAGGAAGAAGAATCTAACTGACCTTATTAAAGACAAGCTTGTCCAAGAGAGGAGCCGCTTCGTCCTGTTTCAGTCCCTTCTCCAGATTCCCCAATTTGCTGTTAACAGCTTTTCAATATCAGATGCAATAAACCATAAAATGGCAAAGCATACAGGATAAGCTTATTTTGTATTAGAAAAATGAAGATAAAGCAACAAAGGCATCGAAAAAGTAGTGCACGTACTAATTATATGCATACTGGAACAATGCCTTCTTCAATGCCCCTCCCGATGAAATTTTACCCATTACACCTTCATGCTCAAATCATTGTCCACATCATTACTTAAAAGAACTGAACGAAGAATTCCTTTCATTGCCACGATGACTATGTACGTACCTGTGTATATCCGGTCATAAATCCTAGGAACCCCAGAAAAAATGGTTGGCTTCAGTTCAACAATGTCCTCCATCAAATATCTGACATCCTGTCAGTAAGAAGCACGAAAATGTGAGTTGTATATGATTCTAGATTGGAGCTTCCAGAGGCCAAATTGAACTCTACAGAAAGGTAAAATTAAATAGAGAGAGCTGAATCTTAAACTTACGCCTTGCCAAAATCCTATTGAAGAGCCCCTAGAGATGCAGTAGGTTTCAATTATCTGGTCATACACATGGGCTAAAGGAAGGAAGGAGAAGTATGAATCGTCTGCCGTACACTGTAGAAGAAACTATTTGTCAGATTATTTATCACTTTTGTAACATGATTACTGGGGGGGAAATTTGTAGCTCCTTTAGAACAACTGCTGTTTGGTACTACTCACTGTACTCAGGCTGCGATTTGGTGGTAATAATAATTGTAAGGCCGTAGAAAAAGATGATGCTCAGGCAACAAGATAAGTAGTTTCGTTGTAATTTCTAAACCGGGTTCGAAACCTTTTGCTTTTGAAACATAGTAAATAAGTAGAATTGAATATTTACCACTTTGTCCGTTTCTAATAGTAGTTGATCAGTAGACAAAACTTCTGCCATGATAGCCTCGTTAGTTAAGATAACACCTTTAGGCTCTCCTGTCGTTCCACTTGTATACATGATTGTGCAGATGTCAGTTCTCTGTTTTGAAGGAAGTTCATGATCCAAACGTCCCTGAAAATTGAAAAAAAAGTATAAGGATAAACGAGGTGGACGGAAATGTTGTCAAATTGAAGAAAACTATGAAAAGATGTCCTTCTTCAGCCAAAAATAAATCAATCATGAAAAAGTCTTACCAATAGAGCAAATTCTTTCCAAGAGAAACAAGATACACCTAGGTCTTCAGCTTCCTTCTTTTGAATGCCAGAAATCTCTCCAAAGCTGACAATGGCTTAACAAAGGAAGATATATATTTTAGTTCATTTTAAGAATGAGAATAAACTGCGGCATTACGATGAAATTAGCCTTATGACTTACTTTTTAGATATGAAGAACACTTAGGAAGGCATGTTAGTACCTGCACGAAAGAGTAAACGTATTACAAAAGACAGTAAAAATTTGCTTATCATGAAGATTGGGAATTAAAGCACACAAATCCAAATTGAAAACAGAAAAGCAAACCAATATGATAGCCACAGTACCAACAAAAAGAACATTTGTTGAACGGTTGAGTACCCAACAAAACTCAAAGTTCTGCAAACTTTTTATTTCTAGGGATACTAGCACGTCAGTACGTAAAATGGTGACAACATTACGAACTGATTACTAAGACATCGAATACCAAGCAGTTTCAGGTGATTGAATCTAAATTCCACAACAGAAAGGGGAGTCTTTGGATGAAATAGTGAATGATTGCAGATCTAGAAATAGACAAATCATTATTCACATAAATCACAGTACTCGAACAACAGATAAGAAACGAAATCATACAGCAGGTATCTTGTTCTCTTGAACGAAAGCTATCGAAACTTCAGCATGATTGATGATGAACTCCACAGCATTAGGACCTATGGCAAGAGCAAAACGGAGTCTTAACTCAGTCGCTCGCTACTATACAAAATTAAGTCACCCACATTTCATGCCCAGGAATATTCACTTCCTTATGTCAACCAAATAGGATAGGAGGAAAACGTACCTAGTGTGTCGTACAGCGGCACATAGGTTATGGCATGGCTGTTACATGCCTGTGACAAAATCAAACAGAGCTGTTAGTAACTGGAGGCAAGTAAAGTCCACAGACCCTAATAGTTTTCACTAAAAGTACGAATGCAGCGATATCAACACCACATTTTGGACGCCTAAAAGTTTCTCGATTTTAGTACTTTCTATGATAGATCGCAGATGGTCTTGGCCCTCCCATACAAGTATTGAAATGGTAATGTTGATAGTTGATACGAGCTACCAACACGTATTGAAATAAGTGGTATACCTCCATGGAGATTATCCATTCCGGGCAATTGGATCCATATATACCACACCTGTCTCCCTGAAAGCACATAACCCAACAGCTAATGAGTTAGTTTCGAATGTCCACAAAGATACATACATATACATAAAAACTTTGCAATATCAACTTACAGGATTGACACCACGGCTCCGAATAGCGGAGCCCATACTTAGGGCAGAATCATAAGCCTCCCCATACGTGATCCATACATAGGGACCAGCCTGTCAAAATTTTACTTCTCAGTTCAGTGATTCTTTTTTTTTCTTAACCATGTTTTGGAACCAGAATTCCTGCAGCCTTAATGAGTTTCTTCCGACGAATAAATATACATGGGAAATATAATAGTGGTACCTTGGAATCGATGATTTTGCGACGTCCCAGCATGCGGTTTTCTGGGTTCCTCTTAGCAGAATCACTGCAAGCAAAAGCAGAGATTCAGAGTGTAATTTTGATGAAGCCATGGAGAAAACCAAGCTGAAACTGGGATTATGCAAATTTGCAGTAGACTCCGCAGTTACATATACGGTTGTGATGCGTTGCACAAATAAGTAATAGTTTAATAGAACGTACTGCATGGCATTGACAAACAGGTGGCCCATTAGCTCAGTTGGTTAGAGCGTCGTGCTAATAACGCGAAGGTCGCAGGTTCGAGACCTGCATGGGCCAGATTCATATATTTCGTCCTTTTATTTTGTTTGGCTCACATTTTTCCTTATTCTCTTTTTCCTGTTTGGTTCACAATTACAGCATTAAATCGAATCAGATTACTCTCTTTGCCCCAAATTTCTCGTCAAATTTCATTATTTTGTACATCTAAAATAAGTGTTTATATTTTCAAGGCTTCTCTTTTTCGGTAATTAGGATTTACCGTAAGCTTATAACAACAAATGACAAGGACCCGTTCCGCTAAGGTTCTTATTTTTTGAGTATTTATTTCCCGTCTTACGAGACAAGTCATTCTCCCACAATACCCATTTAACTCAAAAATTAAGTAAATAAGTACTTATTTCCCTTAGCGCAACGGAGCCTAATATATATATCCAGCACCAAATGTTAGGACAACAGAAGTTTCACATTATTAATTAATTAGATAACATGGGTTAGGTACAAAAAAGATGATCACTTGATCACATAATGTTAGGATCCCTCCGCCTAAAACCTATAATTTGGATTGGATATAAAGTTTCGTAAATAGGACCCATCCTATCTCAAATCAACATTAAAAAATTTGATATTCACACCTAGGCAGACTCTATAAAATGCCTAACAAAAGCTCAAAAAGAGACTACGCGTGAGAGACTCGATAAGCTGTTGTTCGTGAGGAGATGTTAAATGACACAAATCAAACATTAATTATGAAACGCATGATCACTTAGGGCTTTTTTTTGGCTAAATAAGCAATTCGGATTAGTTTTTGGTCCTTATTCAACTTTTTTCGTATTTGTTAAATTTTTATCAATTTTTTATGGATTATTACTTCTCCACGATGAGAGGGATTAAAAAGTAAAAAATTACGATCAGAACCCAATTTTTTTAATAAAAACAAAAATAAGCTAATAAACCAATTTTTCCTTGTCTTTATTCAAAAAATTTGGGTTTCAATCGTAATTTTTATTTTTTAGATTCCCCTTGTCATGATGACACAATAATCCAAAAAAAATCGACGCGAAACTAAAAAATTACGAAAATGGACCCAAAAAAAAAAAAAAACACTTTGCTTATTTAGCCAAAAAAAAAACCTTAATGTTGTAACATCTTCACTTAAAAATCTAGATTTTTTTTTTTGGGTAATTAAAATCTAGATTTTTTAGTTACATATAAAGTTTTTTCAGACATGCAATGGGATTTTTAGCAACGGCCACCAAATGATCCATGAAACTTAAAATTAAAACATGTAAACCCATCACCAATTGGTTATTACTTGGTCTAAATTCAATGGAAATCATGCAAAAAAAATTCAAATATACATGCACAATACATACATACATATATATATATATATATATATTTATATATACCTGAAAAACTCCCATGGGGACTGCATTCCTGCCGGCACTTCCATGAGACCATCTTTCGCATAAATGCACCTATACACCGGCCCCGCCGATGGCTTTTCGCCGGTCGCCGGCCTCGATTCTTCCACCTTCACCGTGTAATTACTCACCGACATTTCCCCCTCAATGCAAAGAGAAACTGAGATTAATTTGGACTGATTTTTCTATGTAGTTTAATTTTGAAAAAGGAAAATGGGTAGCCTCAAAATGCTCTGCACTATCTATGTCTTTATGTATGTTATAGTTGAACTCAGCTTAATTTCAGAGAGAGAGAGAGAGAGAGAGTTAGTTGGGTGAGGTGGTGGTGCAATAAATTAGAGATTACAAAAGTGGAGTAATAATTAAATTAGAGATATCCCAACGATTTCCTCGGCGGGCTTTAAATGAGAGCCTGGCTGTAAAGTGTAAACCTTAACTTAAGGGTCATTATCGGGCCGGGCCAAGCCGGCCTTTTCTTTTTTGCAGGCCAGACGGGCCGGGCTACTTATCATAAATTGAAACTCAGGCTGTAGAGACTCGCAAAATTTATTTTAATTTTTGGAATTTGTTTATTGCGTAAAGAAATCGTATTATTAGAAAAGTT
>JAOTQK010000003.1:18328325-18343854 GCA_025642025.1 Rhododendron ferrugineum
AGAGTTTTAGAGGATGGGTTGGAGAATGTTTTTCCTCCAAAATGAAGAAATGGAGTATGGATTGGAGATGCTCTTAGGGAAAATTAGTTGAGTAATTTTGGGTATTTACTTGAGCGTCCCCAGATACTACACAACAGGATTCGTCCCAATTAAACTACATAATTAGCATAAACAGCAAGGAGTTGGGTTGGTGGTCTAAACTTGGAAATTAGGCTTCAGGTTCGAAACTTCTTAGGTACTATTAACTCCTTTGGATTCAGTCTATAAAATAGACTCCCCGCAAGTGAACGGTGGAATTTGAGCCCTCGAGATTAGTTGAGGTGCGCAAAAACTGACCCGGACACTTGAATTATACTAAAAATAATTTCATAATTAGCATATCAGGTCATGTTCCGAAAGTACCTTTTAAGTTCAGTTTCCGATCAGAGTTTTTTGTATGATCCTACAACTAAAAGATGTTCGAAAACAAACGTTCAAAGGTATTTCAGTACATATTAATGAATTTCTTGCCATTTCATCCATATAAGGATGGGACCACTTCCAAAAAAAAAAAGAGAAAAGGTATTTCAGTGCACACGAGATAAACTTATCATTACCTACTCTTGAGTCTTGGCATATTTCTTCCTCCCATGCTCACCAAAGTTTAATTATGGTTTCAAACCATGACATTCCCCGAATTCCTCTTAGTAAGTACTGTAATATATTTGCATTTAAAAAGAATAAAAGTAACATCGTAATTTTTTTAATAACTCAGGTGTCCGGCCGGTTAGCTAGCTTACGCGCACCCTGATTAATCTTGGAGTCCAATTCCACCGTCTACTTGCAGGGGAGTCCAATTAAAGCAAGAGCAATTGCAGCACTGACCCCAACAAAGTTGATTGGAGCACCTGTGAAACTTCGTAATCTTTTCCAATCGATTCTTGATGATTTTATTGCTGTCTCTGTTGTATGCAACAAAACATACTACCAAAGAAAAAGAGGCTTTGGGACCGGACAAATGAGAAAACTCTAGCTAAACCATGGAAATTAATCAAAGAAGCACATTTCAAAGCAGCGTTTTTTCAGCTCATAGTATATACTAATTTAATCCTCATGCCCTTTTCCAACTCCACTCTGTTTCTTTTTTTCTATTCGAATGATTTTATAAGAGCAAATTGTCCCTATTGATGTACCAAAGAAAAGGCAAATTGTCCCTATCAAAAAGACCATTTGTACTTGAATAATTGAGATGTGAGAAATATATATAAGATCAATGAGTACTTTACACAAATTCCACACTCGGTCACCCCACTTTTAGCCATTGAAGCTCTACACTTAGAAAAGTGTTAAAAGGGAAAAAAAAAAAAAAAAAAAAAAGAAGAAAGAAAGAAAAAGGAAGGTGTAGTACCATTACCATATAAGATTAAAAAAAAAAAAAAAACTCATTATTGGTAATGTCATGATCTCTATATTCTGCAGGCTTTGCCAAATTTTTGTTTTTTTAGAAAGACAATTGTGTTGAGTCTGGCCATTAGAGTGTCTCCGATGGCATAACCAAATAAAAAAAAAAATTAAAGTTAGTAATGTTGGTCCAAAAATATAGCTCCCATTGATATAACCAAACTTAGTAGGTACCCTTTGATCAATAATCAAATATTTGTTTTTAGATATGGAAAATTAGCACATCTTCTCTTTGAATAACCAAATTTTAAGGAAAACTACGCTCTGTACTCTCTCTCATTATCTCTCCTCTCATCACTATCAACAGATCCACTCACTTATATTTATTTCCAACTCTCTCTATCTCTACTAAAAATGAATTTTTTGATTATGAACTAAACATAACTATTGTGAGATTTCACAATATTGTTAATCTTAGCAACCCCTTAAATGAATATCAAAAGATCAGGTGGCGAGTTTTGTTTATTCAATTTTGTTATGTCATTAGAGACATCCTTACATTAATTTTTCATTTTAAAAGGAGTAACTGACCATTTTGTTTTCCTTCTTCTATCTCTGTACTTTCAAAAAGTTAAACATCCATACCCAGAAAAACGAACGAAACCTTGCTTGTGCAAGAAGGATGAATGCCTATATATTCTCGTGGGAGTGTTAACTCCTCACTTATATGTGAGTGTTCATATTCAATAACACTTGTTATATATTGTTGGGTCCATTTCCTAACAACTCATAATCTCTCCTACAAGGCTACAAGGATCCGGCTTCTCTCCGGTCCATGTTTTGAACTGGAGAAGATAGTCGTGATCGTGACTGTTCATCGGTAGATTCAATGGTTTAGTTTCTTTTTTTTAAGCTTTGACTGGTCAAAGTTTAAAAATACAATCGAACCATTGATTATAGCAAATGGACGGGATCGTGACTGTCTCCTCCAGTTCCTCTCCTACAACAGTACACGAGAGTTGGAATATTCATATAGTTTCAAAACCTGCCTAAGAATTAATCCTCAAAAATTATTAGCATCCCTGATTATGAAGATGTACGTACGAATAAAACCCAGGAAAATAGCAGAGCAGAGCAGGGCAGCAGCTAGCGCATGCCATGAGATGTCACCATTACACGTACATGGTTAGTTATGAGGCATTCTAGACGGTCAGCCCTTTGAAAAATCTTCTGCCCATAAAACCTTATCTCCCCCGCCCAGGGGCGGACCCAGGCATCAATTTTTTTTTATAGCCGTAATATATAAGTTATCGTTAAGCACATTCATCCCAAAATAATTTTAGCATTTATGATAAAATAACAATTTTAAAGTATATATGTGTTTTAATAACCAGCTACATAAGCAAACTTGCGCACCTCGACTATATGTGTTAATTAAACCAAAATTATCACATGTTCATCATCTATTTTCTTATTATTAACTCTACGAGTACAAGTTTCGGGGACCAAAAGTGTACAAATGTAATGTGCTGGTCCATATTGAGTACTACACAAATGATCTGAGACGTTGGGAGAGTAGGGAAAACATTTGTTGTGGCTATAGGAGGATAGATTTCTATTTTTTCGTTTTTCCTCCAAGGTGCGCACTATTTTCTAATGCTAGGATTTTCAAATAAAAAATAAAAAAACTTAGGGTAGTGGGGGGACTCGAATACACGTGCCCCAAGGTGAGTCCGCCCCTGCCTACACCACTTGTATATTAAGTAGTACTAATCAGCAGTGCAGCCAAATAGCCAATGTCACTTGTCAAAACGGTCGAATTTATATATCTCCTGTGTGAATATGAGCTAGATATGCACCAAGAAAATTTTAGTCGAGATTTGGATTGGGTTAAAACCGTTTTAACACTTCAACTATTACAGTAAAATCTCTAGTGTTTCACAATGTGTTCAATTATTGAGAGGTACTATGACACTAACTTGCAATGATTACCACTTAATCTATCATTACTCAATGACAATGGGTGATTTATGTTAGAGTAATGATGTTACGGATTCGTAGTAGTACCGATAAATATAGTTCAATTTAATTAATTTGCTTATTCCAAGTTTCAAATTCAAAACTTTGTAAACGTGCCATCTGTTCTTACGACACAACGTATATATGATGCGTTATTCCAACTCTAAATAGATTTAATTTTTTTTTACCAATAGATGATGAAATTAATCTCTCAAAACTACTTAAAAGTACTTGTAAAAGCCTTGAGATTTTTTTTTATACAAATAATTGCAAACCAACGTGCATGCACTCAGACCCAATTAGCTGCATCACGCTCTGAAGCCTCAGCTACATAATTCAGCTTCCAGGGTATGTGCATGCGACAGCATGGGTGTTGGGCTGATCTCAGCCGTTCATGCTGAAAAATGGACGGCTCAGATTGTATCTCACCCGAAAAACAATGGACGGCCTCCATCTATTGCCGAGCATGGACGGTTAAAATCAGTCCAACACGCATATTGTCCCCCACACCAGTAACCATAATTCAAGCCAAAAACGAGAGGAGAGAGAGAGAGGGGGAGGAATCCAAACACAACCAAACGAAAAACAGAACCAAAGCACAAGCAAAACAATACTCTAAAAGCGTGTGGCAAGTGCCAACCCCAATCAAATTCCCGCTTTCCCATTACTAATAGAAAAGAAACCAAGCAGAGAAGCAGACCAGTGAGAGTTAAAGTCCCTCCCACCAGAAAACAAATTAAAAGGGTGGTAGATGTGTACACATATAAAATCTTGAACATATACTCCTACTTACATAGAGATACAAAAAATTAAAAAAAAAATTCAGAGAGAGAGAGAGAGAGAAAGAGATAGAAAGGGGGCACTGACTCTCTCTCCCACCGTCTATAATTTTTAACCACTTTCTCTCTCTTTCTCTCTCTGTCGTCAATTCTCACATTTAATGCACTTTCCTACCCCCAACACCCACATTTAATGACCGCCTTACAAAAATTCAGCCCACAGTCCCCAACCTCATTTAATTCTTCCACGCCACCCTCCATTAAAGCACCCGACCCCATCCCCCACCACCGCCTCCGCCTCCACCTCCACCTCCACCTCCACTTCCACCTCCGCCGTCTATTCCGGACGTTGATTTCCAGGCAACAAAGAATCTCACTTCCCTCTACTCTTTTTTTTTTTACAAAAAAAATATATATGTAACTCAAGCGTTCAGACCAGCTTACGCGCCTACCGGCTACCACCTTTGCCACCCTCTCCGCCCGTTAATCTCCCCGCAACAACAAATCTCACTCCCAACAGCTCTTCTTTCAAATAACTAGAGCGTTCATACCAGCTTATCCACGACCACCTCTGCCGTCTGTTTTGACAACAACGAATCTCACTTCAAATTCATTTTTTGTACGTAGTAACTCTGATGTTTTCGTCAGTTTATCTTGCGTTTCGACTATTGTCTACCGTCTGTTATATCTCTCCGGAGATAGCAACGCCTCTGGATCCCCGCTCCTCAACCGGCTCGACGAGAACTGCCCCGCCGTGGCCGACGTCCTTATGAACATCGGACTCGCCAACGACTTGCTCCGCCGTGACGATCCTCCTCCGCCGCCGCCGGAGTACCTCGCGCTAGACTCCGAAAACGGAAAGAATCCCCCTCGCCGCCTGAAAAACGGAGACTTCATCCCTCTGTAGTTACGGAACGAGAACACTCTATGTTTCGTCAACGAACTGAACGGCGACGGCCGTTTGCTCCAGAAACTACTCCCTCCTCCTCCTCCCCTCCGGTACCTCCACGGCGACGCCGTCGCCGGCTCCATACCTAACCTCTCCGATCCTAAATTCCGCTCGAATCCGAACGAGTACGATCGCTTCAACAAAAAATTCCGGCCGTTGAATCGGTCCTCCGATTGTGGATCAGGATTCCTTCCCGGTGAGTTGATCTCCTGTGTGATCTCACCCACCGTTAGCCGAAAGTCAGAAGAACGGCTTTCCGCTAACCGTTCTTCCAGAATTATGCTTTCGACGATCAGCTGATCATCTAGGCTAGGCCTAATCCTAGAAGCCATGACCGGAACGAACGGCGATTCCGGCCGTAATATCCCCGCCCTACACAACGGACAATTCGCGTGCGAGCCTAACCATATGTCGATGCAGTCCACGTGGAAGGCGTGGTAACAAACCGGGAGGGTACGGACGTAGTCGGTCTCCTCGAACTCGAGCAAGCACACGGCGCACTCGTGCGCGCTGCTCTTGCGCGTGTAGATGGAGAGAGGAATGGTCTTGATGACGGCCTCGTCGAGGCCGTAAGGGGAGAGGACGTGGAAGGAGGCGTCGGTCAGGGAGGAGTGGTTGAAGTTGGGGGACTCCAGGTCCCCGGCGGAGGAGGAGGGGACGTAGGACCGGAGGAGGCGGCGGCGGCGGCGCCAGCGCTGGTAGCGGCGGCGGAGGTCGACGAAGTAGCGGGAGATGAGGCGGGAGTAGGTGACGATGACGAAGGCGGTGGCGATTATGACGACCATGGCGATCAGCGGCGGGCTGAAGTCGATGGGGAGCCTGGACGGCGGCGGGGTAGCTGACGAGGGCGGGAGGAGGGAAGTAGTTGTTAACGGCGACGGTGCTGTTGACGGTGACGGTGACGGTGACGGAGACGGAGAAGGGGCGGTGGCGATCACGATCATGATCGGGCTGGTGGAGGACGGTGGTGGAAGTGTTTGTTTGGGTTTTGTTTTGTGGGTAGGGGGGGTTTTGATGTGGTTTTTGTGTGGGGTTTGACTGAGAGGGGGTTTTACTGGAGGTGGTGCGTCCTCGTCTATGTTACGATTTGTCGACGGGGGATGGCTACACGTCAGCATTCGTGAATTGAATGCCACGAGGGTTTTGTCTGGTGCGGAGACGTACTGCGTGGTTTACTGAGTCGCTGACGTGGCGTGGGTTAATTTGGTGAATTAAGTCAATTGGAGTTTGTGAGGTTGAATGTCCAGTCGTGTGTGATGTTTTATTCCACAGTGGTTTTGAATAAATTTGTAACACTTAATAGTAATAAGTACTCCCTTAGTCCCTTTTTAAATGTCCTGCTTCGTAACTCCAACTTATTAAAAAAATATCATCATTATACCTTTTACATCAACTTTTTCATACACTTTCCCTACTTACCCATCATCATTACACTTTTACTCATTAACTTTTCAAAATGGAATCTACTTTTAGGGACAAAATAGACAATTCACCAACTTTTACCCACTAATTTTACAAAATGGACACTTATTAAGGGACAGCCCAAAATGGAATACTGGACTATAATAAAGGGACGGAGGGAGTACTACTTTTATTAGACGAGTCAAACTTTAATGTGAGGTCAATAATATTCAGTATAATTATTGGTGGAATTAAGATTTGGTTCTTGATTAGTAGAGTAAGATTGCTTATTTAAGTTGAAACTATAATACATGCAAATGTATATTTATAAAATACACTCATGTACTTTTGCTATTGTTACTCGAATGTGCTCGAATTATATATATATAAAACACGGGTAGACTATGACTGCACTAGAGTAGAGAAAGAGGTTTAAAACATTACGCAAAGGCGCGACCAAAGCCCTGACTATAGGGGTGCAACAACCAAAAGAAAAATCTTGATTTTCATGGAACTCACTCCTCTAGAAACCCAAGGGGTAGACTTGGTGGTCAAGACGAGAAGGATTTGCTTTCAAAACCTCTTATGTGCTGTAAATTCTTCTGGGACCAGTCCATACGGAGTTTTCCTCCAACTTTAATTTGACTTCCTCCGCAAGAGGACGGTGCGATCTTGAGTCTCCATGATTAGTTGAGGTGTGTGTATGTATGGTGACCTGACACATGAGTTACAACCCAAAAAAAAACCTCACTCTCCCTATGCTTTATTAGCTTTTGTGTTGCACATTCCAGACGGTAATTCTCGTTATGGGATTAGGTAGTCGTTGTATCTGTCAAATCCCCTCAATGCCCTGGGGTGAAGTAGTCTCTGCTACATCAGCACCACCACCACCAAAAAGAAAAGAAACAACAAAAGACAAAGAACGAACAAGAAATTTGTGCCTTTTCACACTTGGTTTGAATCTTTTTTGCAACTGTGAAGCTGGCATGTACTTTGTGGTAGCTTGAATGCTTGATGTTACTACTTCAGATTTCATGACATTGAAAAAGGTTCATCTTTTGGTATGTTTGGTGAAGGGGAATTAAATGTCTCTGGTGCTCTGCTTCTTTCTTCACATGGGCTTTCTTTACAAGTCTAGCTGTGTTAATGGTATGGCTTTTCTCTTCTGAAAAAGAGTAAAATGGTATGGCTTTTAATGTGGCCCTTATGGGCTTGTTGAATCCAACCACTTTCGCGGTGGTGGTAGGGTTTGGTTTGGGTGGCAATGAACTAGCAAATTAGAGTTGGCGTGGAGTTGATGAGATACTAAACTTAGGAAAACTTATTTCGTGATACTGGGGAACCGTCACATGGTAGTTTGCTTATGCCTAATTTGAAAGTGCAAATTGAAATCTTGAATTTTTTTTTAACGAAAATTAACAAAATTAGGCCGTAAAGAACTTTATTTTTTGAAAAATGACACAATTTCCGAAGATCAATTATTTAGAACTGAGGGAATATCAAACTTGTTGTCAAAAAGAGAAAAAAAAAGGGAATACCCTACGTGAGGCTCACATGACCACCTATCTTGCACATCCATTTTTGTGAATCACATTGAAATTGAAGGGTAGAAGATTGCAACTTTTTCGGACTCACCAAGTTGCAGTAGAAAAAGGTGGGAAAGCCCATGTGTTAGTCCGGTTGGTTAATTGGTTTGCTACCTACACAATTGACCAATGTTCGATTCTCAGGATCAGATGACAAGAAAGTAATTTTTTGTATTCCTTAGTACCAGCGTGAATGGCCTACCTTTGACTGGACCAGGAAAAAGATTAGTTGAGGTGTGCGTAAGCTGGCCCGAACACCCTGACCGTCGAAAAAAAAAAGTTAGAAAAGGTAAATAAACAGTCAATTTGATCATCCTTTTATGGAGCACTTTATCAGCTTGGGATGGGACACAAATGCTACAAATTGGAATGATTGTCACACTGAGCATTGAAAAGTGCCTAAACCCAAGCCCACAACCCCACCACCAACAATTATACCATAGCTTTCCAACTGAAAGTTAGAATTGACAAGTAAAAATATCTCTATAAAAGATAATTTATTGAAGATAATGTTCTCCATGCGTCCATCCAAGTTTCCTACAGTAATTACAGATTGGACATTCATTTCCTTCGCAAATAACAGCAAACAAGAACTTACTGAGATTATCCAAGAAATAGCGGATAGCCCCATACTCCGCGGGCCGTATTTCCAACAAGCTGATTGGTATTCTATCCTCCATGTTATGGTATTGAGCAGGCCACGGACAAGAAGCATTCACCCAAATATTTTCCATTTTTCCCAGAAAACATTGGCTGCGGGAAACAAAATATCAAAGTAAAACATCAGAATAGAACATCAACCAATGAAACTATAACTAGAAAAAGGAACACAGCATTACGTCATTTCGGAGATTTTTGTCTCCGAAAATCTCCCAGTCATGATCCTTTTTTTTGGTACATCGGAAAAAAAGATGATACATCCAGGGGCTCTGTATGTTCAATTTTCCAGGGATGAAGTGTCTGGTTTGATAGAACCAGGGGCTACGCGTAACTATTCAGTGGTCTCAGTCCTGATCTACGTTCTGGATGTATCAGCTTTTTTTCTAAAGTTGACCAACGTACTATATGCCTCTGTCAAAAAGAGAGATCATATAACAGACAATTCTTTTCCTGTTATACCTAGGATTAATCACAAAAAATTAGCTGGAACAGATGACATCTTCGATATTATATTCAGCTCTTGATCTGGCTTGGTCGACTGGATCATGATATTGAGGGAAGGGACCTTTTTTCGACATAACTCTGGATCCTCTGTTCGACATTGGTGAACATGTAGTTGCGGAATGGAACTCAAGAACTGCAAGGGAAAGTTGCCAAAGGTTTTTGGATGTCCTTTCAGGTACTGTTGAACAAAATCATCAAGAAACTACCATGCTTGAGTAAAACAAAAAAGAATACTCCATAATGAAGTCTATCAGAATGCAGCATTTCTCACACAATTAAAGGAATGTAGTTCAAAGCCTGTGGGGAAGAACATGAAGTCCCGCAATATGTACGTGGTAGAAACTTCGATTGAAGAAAGTTATGCCTTATTCTCCAAAAACTCCCATCGAAATCAGACCCGCATATACAATATGATTAATGGTCAGACGGTGCAAGAGGAATGATTAGGCAGTGGAGTAATCATCAATCGCATATGATGCCTTTATCTATACAGGTGCCAACTGCCAACTGCCAAGTGACCAACATTACAGGTTGAGACTAGAGACTTAGAGCATTTACACACTAATAGATCTTGCCAAAGCATCTAAACAGCATTAGCTCTTTACAATTGACTGAGATTGTGCAAGGTTAAAGTTTTAGACGGAAGCTTATACATCGGACATAATAAGGATTCCAAACAAGTAACCAATAGGTAATTCAGATCCAAAAAGACAAAAATTTTAAAAAATAAGCTTCACTATACACTAGCCTCTCAAGTTCTAAGAATTCCATACACAAGACGTTAATACATGTATCATGGAAACAAGATAATTGCTACAGCAGGTGAAATAAAGATTGATAGTCATTCATTTCAGAAGGGAAAAGCCTTAAAGATATTCTGCTTCTATTGTGACTATAAATGTCTAGCACAACTATTATAAAGCAAGAGGTAACTAAATCACTCCATAAAGCTGCAAGATTCGATCGTTGGATTGACTTACCAAGGTGTAAAGTTCAACTTAAGGCAGTCATGCTTGCTCCAGATGAAATTCACACTAAATTGCAAGCTGCACGTCAAGAAAGATGTTTTATCAGCCTCTCTATAGAAGGAATGATTACCACCCCAAATTTCTGATGTGTACAAAGCAAAGAAAGAATTCAGATAAACGCACCAGTTTATGTCCATCCCAGTTTCTAGAATTTTGAACAAAATCACCCATTTGAAACTGTGGCAACCAGAACCCGAATCTAAATCTAGCTCACAATGATTGGAAAACATTCAGTTACTCCTCTTCCTTCGGCATCTGAGTTTCAAACATTTCCTTCTTCAACATTTCTGCTAGTTCAACATTTCCTTCTTTCGTATTCGCCTCAATGAAAGCACTATAAATCTCGCAATTCGGTTCAAACCCTTTCCCTACCATCTCTGCCTGAAGCTTTAATGCTTCTTCCATCCTCCCCTCTTGGCATAAACCCTTTATCAGAACCTCATAACTCTTCCTTTTAGGTGCAATTTCATGTTTTCTGATTGCAACTCTCAGAAACTCCAAAGCCTCGGAAACCCTATTCTCCCCACCAAGTCCTCTAATAACAGCATCAACTGTTGAACTCTCTGACCTAAAACCTTTCCTACACATATCCTTATACAACAACAGTGCTGAATCCACATCCCCAATCTGACAATACCCATTGATAAGATGCTCAAAAGTAACACAAGAACACTCCACACCACTCAACCCCATTTCTCTAAAAAACTCTTCAGCCCTTCCAACCTCACAAATTTTACAAAACCCACCAATCATAGTGTTATAAGCCACGGAATCTGGCTTCAAACCCTTAATCCCCATTTCTTCCCACAACTTCACAGCCTCACCCATCTTTCCATCCTCACAATACGCCGCCATCAAAATACTATAACTATACCCGCTCGGTTCACAACCCAATGCCTCCATTTCCCCCCAAACCTCTTCCACATTTCCCACTAAACCATCTTGATGAAAACCAAGCATAATCACATTAAACGTATGCACATTCGGAACAACCTTAAAAACACCCACGGTTCTACTCTTACGCTCATCACCAAGCCCGAAAACCTCCTTGTAAAAATCATACCCAGCATAACACCCACGATACTTCGAAACCGACCTAATCACCGAATTACATGTACTAACACTGGGAGAAATCCCTCTAGACTTTAACATCCTCACAATTTCCATCGCTTGATCGATTCTGGTAGATCTCAAACAAGCTTTAATCAACAAGTCGAACACAAACGGGGCCGAGTCACACTCCCGGTAGGTCATCACGAGAGACTGGAAGAGTTTCGGTGTTTTATCGGTGTCAGGGAAGCGGAGGAGGGCGGATTGGATTAGGGTTAGGGTTTCGGGCTTGAGGAGACGGGAGCGGGAGAGGGTGTGGATGAGGGTGGAGTAGGAGAGGAGGGAGGGGGTGGAGAGGGAGTGGCGGAGGGTGAAGAGGAAGAAGCGGAGGGCGAGGTGGGGGTTGTTGCGGATTCGGAGGGTGATTTGGGAAACTTGGGAAGGAGTGAAGCCGGTGGGGGGGGAGAGGGAGCGGAGGTGGGTCCAGCGGGATTTGGAGCGGTGGTGGGTGAGGATTTGGACGACGGTGGAGACTAGGGTTTGGGATGGGTCAGGTAGAGGTGGTGGTGGTGGGGAGAGGGAGGAGAGAGAGCGTCTGAGGATTGGGAAAACCATTGGGTGGTGGGACGGCCGCTTTGTTTTTCCGGCTACCGTTGTTCAGTTAGTGATTGAGTTGATGGGACTATCTAGTCAGCAGTTGTTGACCCACCACATTCCCCACCTTAGCAGCTATCTTTTCTGCCTAGACAAAAGATAATTATCTACTTTAGCAGGCCATTTAATAAATGAGCATTGCGAACACAATAAAATTATTTTATTCACTTTTGAATTGCATTGGCAAAGTGCAAAAGCAAGTTGTTGTACCAGAAAAAAAGACAGTAACTTGTTTCATCAGTTGTATGGAGGAAGAAAATATACCTTTAGGAATTGCACTTCCAACAGATATTTTTTCCTTCCAACGTTCAAATTGCACTTTTGCACTTCCAACAGCTATTTTTTCTTCCAACTGTCATATTGCACTCTTGATCTTTCTAACAGCTATTTTTTTTTGTTCATCTATAAATGAGTCCATATATTACATTTCCGCAACCCTATCAATTTAATTTAATTTTTTTCAAAGCTTCACTATTTTTCATATTTCCCCTCCTTTTAACACCCATCTCAATTTTAATTTTCTCAATTCGACTTTCTTTCCTCTTTATGGCTCACAATCCTTTACTAAATTTTCTTCTTCTCAACTCAGACTCTGATGATGATTTTGAGATACTTACCGTAGTTGCTATGGAAGAAGAACGACTAAATGGTGAGAGTGGAGTAGTCCCACATCGTTGTTCTGTTCAAGGTCGCAATTATATTAATCGTGGTACTATCCTTGGCCATGAAAGGATTTTTTGCGACTATTTTGCAGAACCACCTGTGCTCGACTTTTAGTGAAATTCCAGGGCTCGACTGATGGGAACTCCTACTTATAAACAAGTAGCTTCCTAGCTTCCATATTATAAAAAAAAATTGGGTCCCAAAGCCAAGTAATCCAAAATCCATGTTTTCTAGATTGTAGATGGGTAGCTAATCACTAGCTTTCAGCTATTCTCCTGAGTCCTGCCTGTTATGGCCTTGAAGCCAAGTAAAGGTGGCTTTCTATTTAGTTACTACGTCTTGAAATCTTGCAACTTTTGTAATTGAATTCAGCATGGCAGCGACACCATCTCATGTCGGTTGTAGTTGTAATTTTATGCACTTGTTTTGAGTCTTATGACTCCAACTTAAGCTGGTAGTCTTTGAAATCATAGCTCATTTGGATACAATACGACTTATATAGCTAACTAGAAGAGATGTTTAAACAAGTGATTTATTTGATGCAACATGTTTTCATTTCTATTCCATGTATAGGAGATCTCTACATTCCAGGTAATATAGACTTGGAAGTCAAACTCCAATTAATTGCAGAGCCTGAGGTTTCTGCTGCTTCCGGAGATGGATCTGGAACCATGCGAAGAGATGCTAGAACTCTAATGAGCATAATGCCTAGGCCGATATAGACATGAGTGACACATTGGACACTTCTGCGCTATGGACACTGCTTAAAGGAGTTGAACAAGTTAAATGATAGTTAACTCGTTCAAGCCTCCGGAATTGCAGAAATAACACCCTTGAAGACTTCTTTTAAAACACAACCTCTGTTGGATACCAACATTTAGATGGAAAAGTGACGTAGAAATTACTAAAATGCAGTGGATTCCATCAAACACCCATCATCCAACTTTCAAAACTCTATGCCGGAGTAAATCCCCCAAGTTTAGCCTTGTGCTAATGAAACGCCCAAAAGAAGCTCTCACATGCTATGTGTTGGAAATAAGTGAATTGGAAATTGACTCCAAAATAAACCATATTTGATTTGGTTGTAATTTATTTGTCTTGCGATGGATAAATAAATATGGAGTGATTGAAATTATTTGGTTTGCCGCCGAACCGGGCTGTGCATGGCAACGGGTTCATAAAATTCTAAAGCTTAAGCTTAAGGTTAAATAAATTAGTTACTTCATTTGTTAAAGCTTTTTGAATTGATTTTAGTGTTGGTTCTTAAACCAACATGTGGCAAGCTAAACTAATGGGTGCCAATGCTTCATTTACCTTAGCAACATGAAGTGTCTCTTCATTTGTAACGTGGAAATGGAAATGAAGTGTTGGTTCGGCCAAGGTTCGAACAGTGGTGTCTCTCCGGCGGAGACACCACCAAACAGTTGCGTCTTTTTCCTAACACCATTCTGAACAGTCACCGTTCCTTTTCGTTTGGGTGCCTACTTCTCTGTAAATAGGACCCATCTCCTCCCATTTCAGTAACGAAAATTCTTGCATTCATAACATACATATTTTGAGAGAGTTCTGTACAGTTTCTTGGTTCGCCCGTTGAACAGATTGTAGCGCTACTTCCGTTCTTTGAAAATCGGGTAATCCTGGGAGGCAAACGTTCAAGAGACCCAAGAGCACCGGTGTGGGGGACGAATTTACTTTAAGGATATAGTATTTTTCATAAAAATACTAGCCTCGATTGCCAATTTTCGGACGCCTAAAATTGGTCCAGTAAGTTTTCTAATATTGTTTCTTTTTGGTGTGTAGCGAATTTCCAGTGATAAACGAATCCCGGTTCCAACACTATGATGAAGGAACACTAACTAATTCAAGGATGATCTAATAAATACATCATGTAATCCTCACTCTATTTCCATTTAGGCAGAACATACATGTAAGCTCTTTCTTTTGTTTTTGCTAATCTAGTTCCAAACGAATCTAAGATGGACTTTCCGAAATCATAGAAAGGATATAGTGTCACTGACAAAAGAAAGGTGAAACTACATCTAAAGTTCGATTAAACATGACCACGAATATGAGAAGGAAAAATGTATAACCCTTGCGTCAACAGCCTATCGAAATGAATGATTAAGGAAACTGAATGCTCAATGGGGCATTTTGTCAAACAGCTACCAATATACAAAAGAAGCAACCTGAAAGATTGTTCGGTCAAACTTCAGACTATTGAGACCTAATCTTCTCCAATCTCATACCCAAATTGATATGGATGAACAAAATACATAATCCAAACCAGAATCACAAGTAGAACATGTACTATCGGAACAGGGAGAGGGAGAGGCATACCTTGTCCTGATCTTGAGGATGATGAAAAATCTCCACAATCCTAGCTGAAAGCTGCTTGTTGAAGGCGAGAGTGGCGAAGAACGTTGAGAAGACGAGGGAAAGAGAGAGAGGGCAGAAGTGGAGGAAAACGTTCCTGGCGAGTTACTGTAGCAGCATACCTATTTGACGATTGTGAAGCGGGTCTTGCTGTTTTTGCGCTTCGGCTAGCTACTACAGAGAAAAACGTAATTTGCTTTTAGGCAGTTTGAGATGCCTTTTAGGACCTGATTCGATTATTCTTTCTAATGGTTATGACTTATTATGAGAGTAGGATTACTTGTACAGTTAGTTAGGGCTGTAAATGCAGGCCCGGCCCTGAGTTTTCCGGGGCCCTAGGCGACCAATTAATTTGGGGCCCATCACATCTACAAATAAAATATTTTCAAAATATACAAATTGTCCTAAATATAAGACTTGCAAATACTTAGCCAGGTCACAAAAATTACAATACAATAACTAATAAGTATCACTTGAACATTG
>JAOTQK010000003.1:18359760-18396382 GCA_025642025.1 Rhododendron ferrugineum
GCAGTTGATTTGGGCAAAAAAGTCTTAATGCAACATAACCGAGCCTATTTAGGTTCGGAAATAATATTCAGGGTTGGAATCAAAACGAACCTAAAAAAAAGGACCGGCCTCTAATTTTCTATATATAAATATATATATAGGGATCCTATAATTTTGGAGGCTCTCGTTTTTAACATTTTTGGGGGGCCCGAAGCACGTGATTCCCTGGCCTACCCTTTTAGCCGGCCCTGTATATTGGGTACTAGTAAATTTTTTTTTTTTTTTTTGAGCTTATATGTCAGATTGACTTAACTTTACACATTTTTACTGGGCCTAAAGCAACCATCTCTTGAGCCTTGGCACGGGATTGACTCTATTATTGGGTACTCGTGCAATTTGACGAAATCAAAATTTTGGACTTCCTAATTCGTGTTTATTCAATGGTACATGATTGTTGGGGTGCTTGGGTAGAATCATAGTTGAAATGTTTGCCTTCGTTGTGATGTTTTATTGCCTAGCGTCCTTTTAATCTTTATATATACTTTCCAAAGATTATAAATTCCTATTTCTGCCGTTCCAAAAAAAATTAGTGTTTGTGTGTGTATATATATCAGTCAGGATCCAGTAAGGGATCTCTTACAGCCAAACCGTGCGGACCTTTCCTTTTCCGATTGAATTGCAACGATCCGAGTCTCTCAATGTGTTCAGAACGTAATTTTTAAGTCTTTGAAAACGCTTTTGCAGTGGATTTTGATTTCACCTGGAACTGACCTTTGATGCTTCCTAGCTAGATACTCCAGTAGAAACCTTCCCCACAGCACAGTTATTCACAGGTACATTTCACCTGGAACTGACCTTTAATAGTCACCGGCCAATCTGATGAGGACATTTCGGGAAATTGAACGGAAGTTCCAAAAAACACGGCGATCGACGTGCCCCCACCCTGCTGATCGATTCACACGAAATCAAAATTTTGGACTTCCTAATTCGTGTTTATTCTATATGGTACATGATTGTTGGGGTACTTGGGTAGAATTATAGTTGAAATGTTTACCTTCGTTGTGATGTCTTAGTGTCTAGCGTCCTTTTAATCTTTATATCTATTTAATTTCCAAAGATTATATATTTCTATTTCTGTCGTTCCAAAAAAATATTGTACTTACAAAATGCATTTGCGTGCAGTTGGAGAGTTTGTAATTTGGCAACCCTATTAATCTCTTCTAAGTAGAAAGGAAGAGCACCAATTTAGTATCTCCCCTTTTTGAAGCCCCATCACAAAAGTGATTGACACTCTTACGCCTGAAAAACCTTCTTCCTATTTCCTGTCCCAATTTGTTTGTCTCCTTTTTGACTTTTTGAGGGCGTTTGACCTCTAAAAAAATTGTCTACAATTTTCAATTCGTAATGTTTTTAATAGGCAATATGGATCTTATTTGGTAGATCTCAATTAGTTTTATTATACAAAATCTTCAAAATCATAAAAAATATTATAAAATGTAAGATATAAATATATTTTTGAAAGACATGAATTTCAATAATTAGACAAATAAATTGGGACGGATGGAATATCTTTTTGCAAGAAAAAAACAACTACGGAAAAAAGGGCATGCAGGTAAATTACCTCTATTTTGCTTCATTGTCCACACGTACAAACTGCCAAGCTCGTCATTGTCCTCTCTCTCTTTTGTTCCAAAATGAAGTACACCATTTTCTCCTGTCAAGAAAGAAAGAAACGACAAATAAGGTCAGCTAATTATTGAGCCAATTATGTACTAGTACTATTTGCATGCCCTTCTCGCTTTGTTAGTTAGGGATGGCAATTAATTCCGACCCGTCCCCACATCCGACCTCTCCATCCTGATCCGAGTGGGTATTTCCTGATCCGATAGGCAAATAGGGTAGGTATGGTATTTACTTCCTCCGTCCCGTTATAACTTGATCCGAACTTGATTCTATATATTTATATTTTTGTATGTATATATCTAAATAAATTTCATTGTTTTGATATAATAAGAGCAATATACCACTCTTTGTTTTTTTTATTTCTATTTTTTTAACTCTCATTAATCATCAATATCTTGTTTTTTTTCAAAACACTCTAAAAAGAACAAAACTAGTCAAATTATTATGGTGAATGAGGACCAGATTTTCCCCCGACACCTTCCCGATTTCTCCCGCTCTGACTCCGATCCGATATAGAACGGAACGGGTTTGAGGTTGCTAAATCCGACTCCGATATGATCTACCCCATTGCCATCCCTACTCTTTGTTGCTTTTTCTTTTTTTACTCTTTTATGTCTTCACCACACATCATGCATGCATATGTAATGTCTACGTATGCACATATAGCTATTTCCAGTTGTTTTTGGTTTGATTTCCTACTTCTTTCAGGCTTTGTTTGAAACTCAGAAAAAGTGAGGAAAATAAAAATAACTCTTTGAAAAGTGAGGGAAAAGAAAATGGCACTTTTTTGCTCCTACTTCTTTACCAAACGTAACCAAAAAAGATGCACGGTGGATTTTTTTTGACAAAATTTTCACAAATGCTTTCCACTTTTGTTCGAATTTTCACAAATTTAGTTGTATTATATATACTACAGTACTAGAGAGTCAAGCAGTCTTCTAAGTCTCCTCTATTCAGATACCTTTTTCTCCCTATAAAATCACAACCTTAACGGATCCCCAGAATTTCAAAACCCCACTCTTCTCTCTCTCTCTCTCTCTCTCTCTCTCTCTCTCTCTCTCTCTCTCTCTCTCTCTCTCTCTCTCTCATATCTGTTGATAATGGGCATTTGTGCTTCTTCTGAAATCACAAGGAGGGGAGCTGGTAAGCCTGGTATTAAGAAATGGCCACCCACTGCGGCCATGGTTATCCATGACTTGGATGGGGGACACCAAGAGTTCCGACAACCAATCAAAGCAGGACAAATCCTCTCCCAAAACCCAAACTGCTTCCTCAGCAACTCAGAAACCATGTTTCTTGGCTCCCACCTGCCCCAAGTGCCCGACGAAGAAGAACTCCAGCTTGGACAAATTTACTTCCTCATCCCCATCTCGAAGTCACAAACACCACTTTCTTTGCAAGACTTGGGTGCTCTAGCTGTCAAGGCTAGTTCGGCTCTCGATAATTCTCTGTCTTCAGGTAAAAAAAGGTCGGTTTTCCGGAGGGACGTTAGGCGGGTTGCAGCGTTTCAGCAAGCTTGACGAAGAAGAAGAAGTTGCATGGAACGAGCAAGTGACCAAAAGGGGTCCCTTGCTGTGACAGTTTATATTTTAGGCTTAGTTGTGTGATGAAAAAAAAAATTCGTAGAAGAAGGTGTAGTTGTGTGGACAGCATGCATCTTTCCTCTTAGTATCTTCCCTTCATACAATCGAGAGTACTTATAATTTCATTGTGTCTAGAGATTGAATTCTAAAATTAATTATGCTAAAAATTCATTTGTACAATCGGATTGTATGGAGTGCAATTTTGTTCACCCTCTTTAAAAGAGGGTGAACATTACCCTCTCTCTCATTGGTTGAAATGATATGGACCCCACCACAAAGTGATGTTATGCTTATCATGCAATATATACACTTTTTGGTAAGCATGACATCATTTTGTTTTGGAGTCTACATAATTTCAACCAATAGGAAGGAGGGTAATGTTCACCGTCTTAATTGGAGGGTGAACAAAACTCAACTCGATTGTAAGTGGTTGAGGACTTTGACTACGAATCTAGGCCCCGTTTCATAAAATCGCTAGCACTTGGGATTGGATTAATAGTCCCAAGGGACTCTCAAGCGGCTGTTTGGTAACCAAAAAGATCTCCGGATTGCTAGTCCATGAGATGAATAAGCCGGACTATAGGGGTATTACTAATACCCTTAGGCCCCGTTTGATAACCCTCCAAGGGGTTGAGATTGGATTGGTAGAGTGGGGGTATTATTAATACCTTGTTTGGTAACCAAAAATGGTTCGGACTAGTAGTTCGATGGGATTAATAATCCGGGTAATAGGGGGTATTGCTAATACCCCGTGGGACTTGGTATTGAGGGGTATTAATAATCCAATCTCAACTCCTTCACATTACCAATTCCTTCTCATTACCAATTTCTTCTATCAATCTAATCCCATCATCTAATCACATCTCAAACAAACATGATATTAATAATCACATCATCTAATTCCATCCCAAACAAACATACTCATTATCAATCCCTTCTCATTACCAATCCCAATCCTAATTCCATCTCCTTACGAATCCCATCCAACTATCCCTGTTATCAAACGGGGCCTTAGAGCCCATTTGGATGCGAGATAAGGATTGGAGGTATTAGTTATGAAGGGGGATAAGATAGTATGAGCTATTATGTAAGAAGGATGAGCCCATATTGATGTGACGGAGAATTAAATAGTACTTGGTTTGGATGGGGGATAAGATTGTTTTGTAGTTGAAATGGAAGAGAGATGAGGTATTATGTAATAACACCCCAGAACCTCCCCATAAATAATCTCCCTGCGGGGGGTATTAGGGGGTACAAAAGAATCTGGGGCTTAGCTAATACCCTCGGCAAAATGTGTTCCCAAACCATGGCTTAACCATGGGCCCTCGGTCTTAGGAGGGGGTATTACTAATACCCCTTCGGTAGCCCCCATCCAATACCCTCATGTATACTATTAATCCAATCCAATCCTATTCTATTGCATGCGAAACAAACATGATATTAATAATCTTATTATCTAATCTCATCCTAAACATACAAACAAATTACCAATCTCATCTCATTATCAATCCCATCTCATTACCAATCATAATCATAATCCCATCTCCTTACAAATCTCACACATCTATCACCATTATCAAACGAGGCTCTAGTGTGTTACTATTTTGGTCAAATACTCGAATGACAATCGATCAGAATGTAGGTCATCACCACTCAATTGTTTTACCATTATTCCAAGTTCATTGACATGGAATATTATGAGGTATGATATTCTCCAAAAGCCATGTCGATCTCTTGGGTTCGCATGTTATTTACTCTTAAAACGACAATATCTCTTGATTTCATAATTACGACCACTATTGTTAATTTTCATCACATGCACATCTACAACTTCATGTTCGGTAAGCGATCTTCAACTCAGGATTTAAATGGGCCCCATAAGTGGGTTTGCGTATCCATGAACGATTAAATAAATAAGGGAAAATGACGGCCCATAACGTGTTTTGATAATTAATACCCGTCAAGGATAAGCTAAGAATATTTGTTAATGCTGAAAATATTCTAAGCGGATATTAATTATCAAAACACTTCTTTGACCGTCATTTTCCCAATAAATAATCTCTACAAAATGGCTGGTTTAGATCGTAAAGACAAGTGTAAGGGAAAATGACGGCCCAGAACGTGTTTTGATAATTAATACCCGCTAAGGACAAGTTAAGTACGTCTATTAATGCTTCCTTCATTTTCCCAAGTGTAACTGTGTAAGTGGGCCTACAAGTGGGACATTAATAAGGCTAAACTTGGCGTATAGTGCCTCCTTTTTGGACCCAATTCCCAAACCCTTTACACAAAAGAGAAGTCAAGTTTCTCAACAGATAGCCCACTAGATATCAGCCCAATAATATTTTCTCCCAAATCACTCTCCCCCTCTCTCTCTCTCTCTCTCTCTCTCTCTCTCTCTCTCTCTCTCTCTCTCTCCCCGAAGGAACCCAACACAACAGCCATCGTCGCTGCCGTCGGCGGAGGCCGGAAAGTCGACACAGGCAAACCATGCACGATGTCTGATTACTAATTGTCTTCAACTGCTTGACGGGCGATCAAATAAATATTGCATCTTATTCTTATTAATTTCTTTATCTGCTAATTAAATCCATTTACGTCTACGAAAACTACTAGCTAGGACTACAAGTGAACCGAATCGTTCGGAGGATCGGCTCGGTAAGGGGTCATTCTTGTTCCTTTTCTTCGCTAAACAAATCAAACCTAAACCTCATTTATAGGCTCGATTCATAAATGAGCCGAGCGGGCGAGCTTTAATACCTACGAATATTCTGTTCAATTAGACTTTCAAACCTGAGATCAAGTAATTAAATACTGTAATAATTTTCAGAAGGACTATTCATAAATAATTCCGTGGAGTACGTATATATGCATTGTCACAAGGATTATTCTAACATCCATCTAAACGGGTAGGATAATAGATAAAAGGTACGTGCATTCATATCCGAGAAAAGTGTATCGATATTTGTTGAAGTGCATAAATATCCGTGAGATATACATTAATATCCAAACTTGTTTAAAATTAGGATTCATTTGCTAACCTCCGCCTAGTGGACAAAAAGGCGGAGGTTAGCAAAATCGTTGTCACAAAATTCAAATGGAAGAAAAAGTCTACGCTATCTATCAGCTTACGTGGAAATCTGCATTAGCTTTCATTTCCATGCACCGTTGAAGTTTTGAGAGCTCTTGTTTTTCTGAAACCATGTTTAATTAATTAGGTCTTTCTTACGAAACGACGGTTCTACGAAGCCACACACACCCTATAATGGATGGTGAAATTTATCTGAGTATCCCTATTATGTGCTATTATTAATTATTGTAGGCCCATTTATGCCCAAAATTAACCGGCGCTAATGGATGGTGAAATTTATCCACCAAGTTTAATTAGGCAAGATGCGGAAGATGCGGATAACTGACTCGAATATCTTGATTTTTAAAGAGAATATATTTATGTCCTATATAAGTAGTTGAAAATATACGCCAATCCACCTCAAGCAATGAGTCTAGGTTTCCTTACCACCTGAGCTACCACTATTTTTCGTAACTTTTTGTTTAGTTTTTTATCATAATTTTTTGGCTAATCATTTGTTTGGATGAGAGAAATCAAAAAAAGTATAAAAAAGTGGACCGAAGTTAAAAATATTCACAAAAGACCGCTAAAGACCAAAAAGGTGGTTGTTTTAAAAAAAAATCGACTTTGATTTTATTTCTTTTTACTTTCATTCATAAGTTTTTTTCTTTTTATACTCCTCTCATCAAGATAAATGGATTAACTTGAATCTAACAAAAACTAAAAAAGACAAAAAAAAAAATTAGCAAGACAGTTATTTTGGAGAACGTGACCTAAAATGCCTCTTTAAATTTCTCAAATCGAGAAGTTTTTGGGAGCCCGCGGGCATGGTACCCATCAACAATTCCTGACGTCCAAACGTGTTTTGGACAATTCAAACTTATTTCCTCTCTCCCCTCACCGGACCATTCTCTCTCCTCTTTTTCTCTCTCTAAACTCCGGACCGTCCAAAATATGTTTGGACGTCTGGGGTCGCCGACGGGTACCGCAACATGGTATCCGGTCAGCACCCAAAATTTTCTCAAATCTAGAAGGCACTGTAGGTAGACCGGTTCTCCATTTGATCTGAAAAGAGAGTCAAGAAAGACCAAAGTCTCCTATGCCATAGTACTCCAACCAACATATTCTCTCTCTCTCTCGATCTGAAAAGAGAGTCAAGAAAGACCAAAGTCTCCTATGCCATAGTACTCCAACCAACATATTCTCTCTCTCTCTCTCTCTATAAATCACAACAATGACATCCCCAAATCGGCAAATTCCATCCAACATAATCTCTCTCTCTCTCTCTCTGATCTCTCTCTCTCTCTCTCTCTCTCATATCTTGTTGGTAATGGGCATCTGTGCATCTTCTCCTATCACAGGGAGAGGAGGTGGTATTATGAAATGGCCACCCACAGCCATGGTTGTTGACTTGGTTGGGGGACTCCAAGAATTCAGAAAACCAATTAGAGCAGGAAAAATCCTCTCCCAAAATCCAAACTGCTTCCTCTGCAGCTCAGAAACCATGTTTGTTGCCTCTCACGTGCCCCACGTGCCCAACAATGAAGAACTCCAGCTTGGAACAATTTACTTCCTTATCCCTACGTCTAAATCCCAAACACCACTTTCCTTGCAAGATTTGTGTGCTCTAGCCATCAAGGCTAGTTCAGCTCTTAATAATTCTCTGTTTTGGAATAAATCAGGTCGGTTTTCCGGTCGGTTTCCAGGCGGGTTGCAGAGTTCCGGCGAGCTTTGACAAGGGGGGATTGGGTCTCAGGTGGTGGCACGCGGCGGCCGGAGAATTTTGAGTTCTACGATCAGCAAAGTTGAATGAGACAAGCAAGTGACCAAAAGGGGTCCTTGCTGTGACATTTCATATTTTAGGGTATTTGTGGAATATCATCTTTTGATTGTAGCTCTTGACACAAGAAGATAGGCATTTTACTATTTATTTGTTAACGTCTCAGGATTTCATGAAAGAATGATTATCTCTAGTGGATTATTCAATGCTGTCGAGCATTAACCCAACAGGCCAACACTCTCATCTAACTTATTTGTCTGGATCCCAGAGTGGAATTTATCTTACGAGAGAGATGTCACAACCAACCATCCGAACACAACTCCTCACATACACATGAATTCCATATACATTTAATACACGGAACCCACATATGTGTAAGGGATTGTGTTTGTATGTTTGGTATTGTGTCCGGATAGTTGTGCACCTAGAATTTTTGTTTATCTTATGGAATGAAGTGATTCTCCTTGATTAGCAAGACTACGTACGTCCACTGCTTAACATTCATCACTCACCATCTGTCTTGGAAATAAATGGTCCAAATTTTAAAAAATTCTTTCAGAGAAAAGTTAAACAATTAGTAAACCCTTCCTTCGAAGAGGTTTTTTTTTTTTTAAATAAATTTGGACTGTTCGAAATATTTTTTGACGGTGAGATTGAGAGCGGTGGGAGAATCTTGCTAATCAAAAACACTTGGCTAGGGCAACATTCTTCGCTTTCGTCTTTCATTTTGGCAAAACAACCTATTGAAATTACATCGAAAAGCAAAACCTTCACTACGCCACCAATCGACATGAAGCCACTATGTCCTACGGCAAACAATACAGTATTATTTTGGTTACTAAAGTTGCTTCAATTTCTGAACCAACTTTCAGTCCAAATAGAGGAAAACAATGTGAGAATAAGCTCTATGACTAAGACAATCAAACTGGAATAAATCATCACACCAACAAGCCTATCCAAAGAAATTTTGTTAACATCGCATCGAAAATACTTAGGCATGTACAGAGATGGAGAATAAGTAACCATTTTATCCGCACCCATAATTCACGTCTGGTGCTGCAACAACCGACTCAAATGGAATTTCCACTCTCTCCTTCACAAGGCAACGAGCTTCACCGCCTTCCACTACCAACACCTTACCAGGCGGGCAATGGACCATTTCTCCCTCCGCCTTATTTCCTCGTTGAAAGAAACCAAAAACATTGAATTTTGCGTCCCTTTTGCGAAGCCTGGGTTCAAAGCCTGCCAATCCAAGAATAGATATCACACCCACGAGAGCAAGCACTGTCTTGGCTGCTGCATTGATGAAGAGTACGAACCCTTTAGGTGGATTTTGAGATTTAGATTGCTTTTGATTTCCCTCTCTTGCTTCAATTGTTGTGCTACCATTGATGAGCCCATTCTGAGCAAGTTTACGCGTTGAAGGGAAATGTGAAAGATATCTATTTTCTGACACCATGGAGCGGGAAGGCCGACTGGGATACGGGGGAAGTAGGAGATCACTGTTGTCATCAACTGTTTCACTAGCAAAAGCAGCAGCTTCATGTATGACTTCTAACTCTTCACCTTTGTATTCCTTCAGCTTCTTAAGCAGCTTCTTGCGGCTGTAATCAATCTCGGCCAAGGCTGCTTCTTTTTCATACCATTGCTGTTGTTGTAACGCCTGACAATCAAAAGAGAATTGAAAAGGTGCCCACAACAGTTTGTGAAGCAATGCAAGCTCCCAGAATTAGGATTTGTTTAGGAAAAAGAAAAGTAAAGAGAAAAACAAAATACTTGTTCAGTTTTTATGGGTCACCGAAGGAAAAGACATGAACTTTTGACGAATGCCTGTGCATTTTTCTTCTCACTTATTTGCCTAACAAACATAAGCAAAGACTTAACCTCACATTTCACATCACAGTAATATATAATATCTCCAACCTGACAGGTTCAGTCACAACTTACACAGTGCAAGGGTTACCTGGATTGCAGATCGCTGTGGGTACAATGAACGAGATCGTGCTACACATACCCTTTGGAAAGAGGTACGGTGAGGGTAGACTTTTTCGGATCATTTGTTCATTCCGAATGCGGACCATATTTTCGGATTGGTTTAGTACTCGTAGCATCTATATAAGATACTGTAATATAACAATGTCCTCATCATCTGTGTGCTATTTCTATAATCGGACCGCCGGAAAATCCATTCTAGTTCGCTACCGATCCCCGGTTGGCGGTTGGGATTGTTCGATCTGGATTGCAGTTTGTAACCCCTATAGCGAATTGTGGTAACCCTCACTGCAAGTCAATACTTGCTAGTGTTCATTACAACAGTTGGTCCCAGTACAAGATGCATACATTGCTCGATTAAACTATAGATCAGCAAATAAAAGAGGAAAACAAAGATACATCAGACATTTTTGCTCGAAATGAAGATCCTCTATTATTACCTACCTTCGTGCATCACGGTAGCATCTTGAGCCTTACTCTAAGCTGTGGACCTTAAGGATGCATTGCTTTGAATTCAATAGCAATAGCCTCGTACATCACTGGTGAAGCAATTCTAAGAAAAGGAATAAAAGGAAGCACATGTTTTGAACATCAAGTGCTGGAAGACCATCCCAATGGTTGCAAGTATAAGAGGTTTCAAAATTAACATCCTTTGAAACTACAAACAAATACCATAAGTTTTACAAGAAGTACCCCTAATTATAGGTCCCCATGCATTGTTTAATTCCCAGCAATACTTCTTTAGAGTCTGGACAAATAAATGACAAATAAATCCTGCATTGTAACAAACCATCCCCACGGATTCACGGAAGTTGGCATGGTGTGATATATGTCCAAGAACCACCAAAAATAGCATAAAAGAAATTGGTACAGCTTAATAGCGCAAGTGCTCTATGTTGCTTGACAGACTTGTACGAAAGAAAGTAGAAACTGCCCACAATATCAAGTGCACCATGCCGCAGTAAGAAGAAAATCACAAAGACACTTGCAGTTCATTATCGTTGTAAATCGTAATGCAGCAACTCAGTCTACAACCTTTCCATCGGCAACAAAACGCATTAACCTTTGGGAGTCCTACAGCAACATGCTTACCTACAAAGCACTGACACCTCTAAAGAATGTTCTAGCTGCTACTCTCTATACCTTGTGGATAGAACGGAATCAAAGGATTTTTCAACAAAAGGCCTCAACAAAGGACCAGCTTGTCCTCAAAACAATCTCCTGCATTAGGGAAGTTCTTAGCCTGAAAAGGGGTGTGGTACAGTCCCAAGTTAACAGAGACCTGAGATCCTCCTGAGGTCTCTCAGATGGAATTTTTTCTCCCTCGTAGGGTGTGTATGTAGGGCTTGGATGTTTAGCTTTGCTTTCTTTGTTTCTTTCTCTGTTGCCATTTGTTTTGGTTTACTAAAGATGTATAGCTTGGCTTTGTGTTTTCGGGGGAATGCCCCCACGATTTTGTACATGAGTTTGCGCTTCTATAAAAAGTCAGTACTTATCAAAAAAAAAATCCCGATTCCCCAATTCGCTGAACGATATGTGGTTCAACATCCTACATGGGCGAATTAGGTTGGAGAGCCAGTAAATTGAATAAGCATTACCAATTGTACAAACAAGTAGGATGGGAGGTGAGTGCGACAGAAAAGAAAGATGAACGAGGAGAGGCTGCAAATCAGGTGATTGGTGGATGCTTATAAACTATAAAGCACCGACACTACTAAAGGTCGCCGTGTCCGCGTATTGGACACGGGGACACAAGGGGGACACAGCTGGTACACGTTTGGGGACACGGCAGGGGCATATGTGTTTAATTTTTGGGGGGTTAAATATGTTATTATGGTAAACATCAGGGCTAATAGTGTAACTAAGTTCATAAAGATTTACCTAACATATCTGTAGAGAACATCTCAAAGGAAAGAAGGCAGTCCTGCTTTGCAACATCAAAATCATAAACCTGTCGATCTTCAGGTTCCTCTCTATCTCCCTCGATCGTCAAGTCCCTCTCTTCTCTCTAACCTAAATGTATTGGTATTCAGTATGTATGTCTTCTACTGTAGTTCTACATATATACAACACATATGTATACACATATATATGCCATATACCCCGCCGTGTCCATGTCCCCATTCTTTAAAAATTATTGTGTCCCGTGTGTCTGTATCTGTGTTCGTGCTACATAGATGCTTACAGAAAGCAATCAATTAAAAAGTTGAAACCTTTACCTTTTAGCATGAATTCTAATAAATAAGCTGAACATTCAAGAAGCAGAAAATGGATTTTAATAACATTGCTTGTGAATTTTTGAACAGGAGGGTAATTCTAAAAGAGAGACACACCCTAAGCATCTCCAGTCCTTACCCTTTTCTCTAACCAAACCCAAAATTTGAGTAACAACACTACAAATTCATCTCCAATGCATAGCCATTTCCCTACCATTTTGAGTTTTACCCTTTTCTAGATTTGGGTAAAAAACTGGGTGTAGCATTGGAGATGACATACCCAAATAGAGTTTTTCACCCGAATTTTCACTCGAATTTGTGGTAAAAAAAAAGGGTCAGGATTGGAGATGCTGGTACGAAATGCCGGTACGAAATGCCTATACAACCGCTTCAAAATACCCAGTAATCTAACATGCTCTTGCACCCAAATCAAACCCGACAAAAACTTCAATCAGGGTTTTACTAGGGTTTCCAATTAAGCCCCAATTTTTCAACTTTCAAGATTATCGAATAAAAGAAGATAAAAGAACCAGAGAGAGCAAACCTGTAGAGAAGAGAGCTGGGCCTCAAGCGATTCGAGAGCATCGCGAATGTTCAATAGACTCTCTGTTTCTTCTTCTTCTTGCTGTTCCTCTGCTACCTTATCAATGTCCTGAGACGGAGACCCACTACCCTCCTCTTCTCCCTCTTGTTCTCGTGGGTTACTATTTTTGTCTTCGGTTGTGGATGCACTGTGGATGCAATTAGTGATCTTGGTGCGAAGCTCGGATGCTCGAGCCAACACCAGTCCAATACCATCTTCATCCATCTCTCTCTCTCTCTCTCTCTCTCTCTCTGGGTTGGTTTTGTTGGTGTTTGATGGAGAAGAAGCCAAAAAATGGGACAGAGGTGCTGCTATACAAGTGATGCAGGGGCCTTCTCAGCGGATTTACATGGGGTGTACACGGTTCAGATTGATCCATTTTTAAGAAAATCAGTAATCCAACCATTCCAAACAGATCTAGAAAATTAGGTTTATATCTAATCAGTGTCAAAATCTCCAGTCTTCGTTTTCATCTCAAATGTTCACACACCTTTTTGTTAATCATTTTGTACTTTACTTGTAAATTCAATTTCTTTTAATCTCTTTTAAAAAGTACTCCCTTTAGAAAATTCTCTACCTATTTTTTACACTTTCATATTTTGAGTGGCTAAAATTCTACTATTTCTCTTTTAAAGAAAAGGTTGGAGTTTGCTTTCCCTTTATTAATATGGTGAAATGGAACGAAAATTGAAGAAATGAAGTGTGGGTTTTTAAAATGCCCTAACAAAATCTTCACCCCAAGTCCCAAATTCCAAATGGAAAGCCAGAGAGGAAAAGTTTTCAACCGTTAAAGTTAAATGTTTTTTTTGCTATGGTCAGTTCAGTTCAGCTCTTGTATTGAAATTGCCTGAAATTAAAGATTGCAACGGGGCGGGTTTGACTCATCCCTCCTCCGTCCCCGAACATGAAATCATTTTTCATCCCCGTTCCGATCTCCAATGGGGAATGGGTTTGGCCTCCCATTCCCGTACCAAAAGAGGAATAATCCCGCATTGCCATTTGCAATAACACTTTTGTTTTTAGTAACATTTTTCCTATCAAAGAGCAAGAAAAACTAGAAGTGTACAAGTACCAAAAAACAAATCAATCTTTTAGAAAAATCGTAGGATAATACAATATTTCCATTGCAGAGATGTCTTTCTATTTACATAAATAAGTACGTAAATTTCGTAATTGGTAACTAAACTACGCATGAAAGTGCTTTATTTAAATTGGTACTTTTTAAATAACATATATCTAATACTATATAAGAAGTCAACACCTTCTGCTGTAGAATATTGTTGGATGGTCAAAACAATACTCAACTAAAATCATGCAATTTTGCAGCTCACAAGAACTAGAGCATCAAGTAGTAGTAGTAGTTATTTTCCTTTCCCTTTCTCTTTCTTATTTCAAGCTCCAGGCGACTCTATCCAAGAAAAGACATCCATTCAAGTACCAACAAAACAATCCTCCTCAAAGGATTTCTTAAAATTATCTCCAAATGTTGTAATAGCATTACTGCTTTACACAGATTATGTGCATCAAAGCCCATAGAGAGGCTATGTACAAAATGTGGTTTCCAAAGTACTTGAAAACAAGATAAGTCCTAGTCTTCTTCCATGGTATCTCAAAAAGAAGGGAGGATCGTCAAATCAACGACAAAATGAAATGAACTAGCAACATGTCTAGCTTTCCAATCACATACGATCATTTTTGGGGATAAATGGGGTCACACTAGAGCTGTACACTTAAAAATATTTGCAATGGCAAAGCAAAGATCAATCAATGACATCAGCTGGTAAGTTGAGGTCAATTGTGCAGCTGCCAAGGCTTCCCGTTCTGGGACGCTTATTCCTCGATGAGCATCCACTTTCGTATGAACCCCCAGAGCCTGAAGGTCGACCAGGTTCTGCAACATTTCCAACAAATAACATCACTTCATGAGAGCTATATAAAACGTGTTGGCTTTATTTACATTGGGATACCACCACGGGTTAATTGAGCATATTAACATGTGATATGTCTCTGTCTGATATTAATTTATCTATACAAATGTTAAAGAGAACAACCAACTTCTAGATATCAATTGTAGTACAATAAGTACAACTATATTAATTGTGGCAAAGAGGTTTTAATTATGCAAGTCAGAAGTTTAATTGATGTTTTAGCTAAGCATCTCAGGCTTGTGAGTGGCTTTGTTCCTGGGCCATGTCCTTTGTGAGTTGCCTAGGTGTTTGTGTGCTCTTTTTTGGGTTGTGTCAAGAGCCTCTTTGCACATTCTTCTTCATGGTAATAACTAGCTAACATACTAGAAAACCACATATTTGGAAAAATTCCATGCCCTCAGCAATAGGTCATAGACAAATATTGCAAATCAATTAGGAGCTAGTATTATTATATCACTACTTGTATAAAAATAGAAGCTAGAAAAATACATACAAAGTGATCTTTAACCTACAATAGAAAGTAATTTTTTGCATGAACAACTAAACTTGTCAAAGTTCTGTCGATGAATAAGGTTTAACTGAAATGACAGTGTCATTGAAAGGACCATAAGGAATGTGAACCATTTAGAAGTGGTCTGATGAACCACACAACCTTGACCCTCACCATAACATAACACAATGTTTTCGCACCAACTACCAATTAGAATCTACCTAGTGTAATACTTCCCAACTACATAGGGAATTCCAGAATTCCACACCTCTAACCAGTAATGAACATCCAAGTAGTAGAAAACAAAGTCAACACAACATACCATTTGGCGAATAATCTGGAGTTGGACGATTGCCAGTGTTTTCGGCTTTAGGGTTCCAACAGACAGAAAGTTCGGTTGCCTTCTCAATGCCTTTCGACTGGTACGGAGCTATATTGTGTATACCAAACTGGAGTGAACCCAATAATTCATTCTCAATGCAGTCATACCTACAAGAAGTTAGAAAGTGCATGAGTTTCAAAAATATTAAACAAAGTTTAGCGCTTACCACAGCCATACTCACATTTTCTTACAGAGGTTATCAGTGATAACAGAGAGATTGATGACTTGCATCCTTATCTGCATAACTTTGTCCTCAACAAACTGATCAAATGGCTCTTCTACAAACTTGGATAATTTCTCAACATTTGCCTCAAGTTGCTGCTGCTGGTCCTCAAATAAATTTTGCTTTATTTCCCTTTCCTTGTTGGTCATCTCATCCTTAAACAGGTCATCACCAAACATATAAAAAGCAAATGGATATGAATATGAAAGCACCCGCCTTGATCTAAAGAGCCTGTAAAGTCCATTTGTAACCCAGCTGAAATCTCTAAGTTTAGAATCTTTTTTCTCCAAGTTTGACACCTTCTCTCTTATGGTCTCCTTCAGGTTAGATTCAAGCTTAAAGGAATCTGTGTGAGCTTTGTAGCGACTATGGTAGTGCATGTAACGGTAGAGGTCCCGCTTTGCACGCTCAGCATTCTTCTCACGATCTTCTTTATATCGACCACAACTGTGACCACTGATTCGGGACCAAGTATGATCACGGCCAGTAGCTCCACCACAAAGCCAACTACATTAAAAGTAAGGAAAAAATTATTCAATTTAGCTACACCAAAAGATAGAATCTCATAGGAAAAAAGGGAATGTGCTGTACAAAAATAGGGGTGATGGATATTGAAGGATGCAGCAGAACAAAAAAGACTTGACAGTCAAACAAAATGAAAAATGAACCAAATCGCAGACCAAAACATATGATTGAGGGAAGGACACCTCTGAGTACATAATTCTTGCCATAAGTATTCTGATCCTCTGAAGGATATTTTATAATGAATGCCAAGAACATAAATCAGGAGCAGCCTAATTCCAATGGTTTGCGGTTAAGACCCTAGAGACTAAATCATCCAGCAATTCTGCTCATAACATCAAATAGATTCCAGTAAGGACCATTCCTGGACTCCCATATCAAGGTTTAGGAGCACAGTAGGAGCAGAACATTCATCCCTTGAATTTTCACAGAAGGGTGAAGTTTTCAACTTCTCCAGATTTAGGATCAGCAAACATCTCTCAGATCAACAGTGTTAGAAACAAATAATAATGATATAGAAAGTACAATGGCTCTAACTGCTTCCAGACCCCACCACCCAGCCTCTAACATACACGAGAGGAAAAAAATTGACAAAAACTTTCAGACATAATAACGACAACATAGTTCAAGGATCTCTAGAAAAGATATACAATTTATATAACAATGGTGAGGACTAAAGAAAGCTGGTCTTTTCTTTCACATTATAAAGTATAAACTATCAGGAAGCCAATCATGAACAACACAGGATTCTGATGCAGGCGATTCACAAAAATAGCACCAACCCCTAAAATGAAACTAATGCAAACAGAAAGAAATCTCACCAAAACGCTTGCCCACATATGCAGCTCACCAGGTTGCAGCCACCGTTCTTCTCCACCGGTTTGTGACACTTTGGACAAGGTTTTGTATGTACAGTAATCCAATTAACTGTCTCAGACTCATCACGACACTTCTTGGTCCACAGCTCCCACATCAAACACGAACAGGGTGAGTGCGCATCAGCTAAGCAGCTGAAACAGAACTGTAAACCACAAGAACATTCAACCTCACAAAATTCATCATCTTCAACACGAATCGCATTCCCACAGTGGGGAGTACTTGGGCACCATTTAACCATTTTATTATCCTCGATATACGACTCAAGCAGAAAACGATCAAATTTGTCGGCTAAATCAGGATGCCTCTTCCTAACAAGATTTCTGATAACAGCTTCATCACAGATAGCATTACATTTGTGAGCCATGCACCTAATACGCTTACTCTGACCCTCATTTATCTTCACAATAAAATGCTCCGTCCAACCTAAAAGCAAGAACCCAAATATATGAAAGATGAACACAAACCCCAATATAAATTATATGTTTCAGAATGATATTTCCCCAAGAAGTTATATTTCTAAACAACCTAGTAGTAAATACACTCCCCAACAAGAAGTTACAAAATCCCAAGGAAGGTAATTCCAAAGTATCAGGTAGGTAGAACAGTAACAGGAGCATAAATACAATAACTGGATCTTTTTTCCTCGTACTGAAAATTGAAGTCCGAAACCTTCATCTAAAATCTGCAAGTTCTGTGGGCCTGTGCATTAAAGTGGCTCATAGGCTAGTCCATGGTTTTGGATCTAGTCCATGGTTTTCGGAAACTTCCTTAGATAACTACTGTAAGGTAATAAAGCTAGCAAGCCAACAGACAAAAGAACCAAGCTTACAGTCGTTGCAAAAGTTGTGGCCACACTCCATTTTTGTCACCGCAGTACCAGGTACGTCCTCCATGCAAATATCGCACGCCACAGTGGCAAATGGAGATGAATAAAGATCATGCTTTTCAACAACAGTCACACCCGCTTCATCAAACAAGAAAGAACTTCCCTTCTCCACAAGCACCGCAAACAACCTCTCCACATCCCAGCGGTAATGAATGAGTAGAGTCCGGGCGTGAAATTCTCTTAGAGACAGCAAATCCATTACCCTACGCAAATCTTCCCTCTAAAAGAATGCACAGTAGGTAAAATTCAGTCTTCCAAGAAAAAACTGATACATTCAGTCATTCACAACAGCAACACAAAAGGTAAATAAGAGGATGTTTCTCTTTTACCTGTGCAGCCAAAAGAGACTCTTTTGTGATTACCTGCAAAAGTTAAAGCACATATCAATGCTGTAAATACAGAACTTTCTTACAAAACTCCCATACAGAATGATACTGCTCTTTGTGATCCCTTTTTTCTTCAAACCAAACCACCTAACACTGTGGCTCATTAGTTAGAAATGCCACAGCCACACAATGATGGCCGTATACATACCAAGTATACAGGGTAGGCTATAGAGTTTAGATACAAGGATAACAACAAATAAAACACACATTTGCAGTAGACTAAGTCTGTCTGTGAAGAAAAATTCAAGCATTATTTGGTACATAATATAAAGAAAGCCAACAAACATTGTAGTTTTCTAATGCAAGATTTGAAATTCAGTATTACTTCTTTACTTTCAATGGGCCGCACAGACAAAGCATTTCCATTGGAAGTTTCAATTGTTCACAGTAAAATAATAGAACAATCCACAGCCTTTACTGTGCACTTCTCTTTGCACTTTCTTTTATTTAATTGCTCGAATCTAGTTTATTATGCCATCATCTTTTCTAATGCTTTCTATAATCTATGGATATGGATAAGAGACAATGAGACACAAGTATTACACAGTATGGATTCGTTTGCTATGTATCCGATACACAATGGCAACTATCTGATGCCTATGCGACTCCCTCCTACAAATATCTGTGCTTCACTGCCACATCACTGCGGAGTAGTTTTTTTGTACAAAAATGCAGTCAAAAACCACGTCCCTTCTATAGCGACTATCAGATTCGGGTTCAGATTGTGTAATGGGTACTTCACAAGTAGCCGGTATTCCACTCAAAACCAACAAAAACAAGTTACTACCATAGTTCATCCTCAAAGGGGTTTAACATTCAGAAATCATGGTGAATACTCACACTTCCTAGTTACGTGCTGTAGAAAGTGAAGCAATCAAAATAGACATACCCATACAATCATAATCACAGGAAATTTTATGCCTAGAAATTGAGAAATGCACACCATAGCCATCCACTAACAAAACAAAACCCTTTTCAATCCTTAATAGAGAGGTGAAAATATGTTGAAGAGCCATCCTCCAAAACAAAAAAACTTCTCCCACAACCACACCCAACAAAATGGCATTAAAAGATATTTTTGGCTGGTAGTATTCCAAAAAAGATTGTTAATTCTGTAACAAAACCACTCATACTCGATGACGCAAGAGAAGCCATTGAAAAAGCTAATGAACATTGCGAATATTCGGCATTGGGATAGCCGCTAGATTGCTTTTTTCGCCCCCCATGTCCCAACCAATAATTCAATCACTATACTAGAGGCCCAAAATCAACAAAATGAAACTTCAGCCAGTAATAAGATTAACAAGTCTTCTTTTTTTTTTAATAACTCAGGTGTCCGGGCCAGTTTACGCGTATCTCAGCCCAATTCCACTGTGCCCTTGCGCGGAGCCCTATTAAAGCCGGTGCATAGCTCCGTACAACACACAACAAATCCCAAATAATCGAACCACATCCCTCCGAAAACAGTTCACAACAAACAAACAGCTCCAACCCAGTAGAAAAGATGTATCTATAGTATTTTGGGTAAATGATGTATCTATAGTTATTAGAGCAAAAACGAATTAAACTAGAAGCTGAAAAATCAAGGACTTCCTCAGCCATCATAAACGACACAGGATTGAATTTAAAAAAACAAACCCCAACACGTATCCAAACGCGCATTGAATTAATACCTTACTGGTAGGGCCTTTCGGTGGGACCCACTGGACATCGGACTCGTCGTTCTCGAGTCCGTCGAGGGAGTCTCGATCGGAGTAGTAATAATCTTCCTCGCCGCTCGTGCAATCTTCCATCGCAAAGGTGGATAAAGCTGTGAGAATCAATGTGTCTTTAAAAGTATAAGTATATAAATAGATATAGATATAGATATATGTGTGCGTATAAATTAGTTGAGATCGGGAGAGTATCCGGCGGTTCGATCGGGTATGGATGGTAGGAGAAGAGAGGGGAGGGTTTGATTATAGGAGAGATCGAGGTGGATTCCGGCGAGCTGGCCGGCGGGAGGAGAGAGAGAATTGGGTGGAGACTGGAGAGAGAGAGAGAGAGAGAGAGAGAGAGGCTTTAAGGGAAGAAAGACGTAAAGAGTATATAAATGGAGAGAGAGAGAGAGAGAGAGAGATTTGGGCTTTGTTCGGTTTGGAACTCACAAAAACAAAATTTTGGAAAAAGTAACTTTTATATTTTTTCTCTCTCTAACTTTTCAATCATTACTCTCATTTCTCACTCTATCTCTCTCCACTTTTTATCTCTCTCCACAATCATTACTCTCATTTCTCTCTCTACCTTTATTCAAAAACACTACTCAAAACGCATAACCGAACAAAGGCTTGGTTCTTTGCGGTGAGAGAAGCAGCTGAAGGGAGTGAAAAAAAATCAGGGAGTGCGACGTCGTAGTGAAAACCTTAAGAATTTCTTGAAAGGGCGAGACTATTTGCAACCACAAATTTTCTGAACGTAGCATATTTATACTATGGTACACACCTGTATATAATATGTTCCAGAGAAAATCAATGAAGAAAATCACACCCCTTTTTACTACTCCCGAGAAAATCAATGGAGAGTGCAAAAATTAACATAGGGCTGGTTTGCGCTCGCCTTTTGAGAGTGCGGTTGACAATTTGGAGAGTGATAACTCCCAATAAAAATTAATTTTGGAGAAACCGAGTTTATATTAGGATACTATTAAGACCAAGTTTCTCGAGAAGTGAAAAAATTTGACCTTTATCTGCAAGGGTTGGTAAACAAGTTTATCCGTCTCTAAAATATAAAATTTGAAGTCAAATATATTTTCCACCAGTATAGTTATTATTTTTCAGATAATGTTTCCAATAGAATTAAGAGTTTTACATTGGGTAAAATGAGTTTGGGTTTGGTTTGGATTGGATTTTTTTCTCGTAAATGTAAGGTAAGGTGCTCATTTTCTTTTCCTTATTTGGTGGAATAATCAAACCAGTACATGGTTTCCTTGTTCAATTATATGAAGGAGCTCCTATAATAAAGTACTACTCGTAGATAATAAGTAGAGTTGGGCCTATTAATAAAGTACTACTGGATAATGAGTAGAGTTGGGCAAGAGTACGGTTGTTTGGTCTTCCACACACACTTTAAACTACTACCTAGTAGTTTTTCCCCTGTGGTTATAAATCACTTGAGTTTTAACTTTTACTTGTAGAATCTCTCAACGTCTTCTTCTTTTTTCTCGATCGAGCCGCTCTCCCTCATTCCACTCTCCAGCCCTCCTCACAAACTTGTACAATTGATGTCGCAGAAATAACCAACTTTATTATTGAAGAAATCAGGAAACAGACGACGATTTGGCACCAGATATCTAGAGGTGTTAAATCGATGTCGCAGAGATAACCAACTCTATTATCGAAGAAATCAGGAATCGGACCACGATTTGACACCAGATATCTAGAGGTGTTAAAAGAGCAACCGTAAGAAGCGGAAAACCCGTAAAAAAAAAACGATGTTTGTTCGCGGAGGTTTCAAGAGCCCTTTGTTTGGTCTTCCCCAAACACTTTAAAGTAGATTTTTCCCTGTGGTAAATCACTTGAGTTTTGGTTATAGAAATCTCTCCCACTTCTCCTTCTATCATTCTAGTGGAGTATTTATTTAAGTTGTCGAATGAGCCAAGTTGTTCAAGTCTACTTGTTGGAATTGTTAAAAACTCATCCAATCCAATATCGACTTGTTAGAGAGAGAGAGGGAGAGAGAGAGAGATCAACTCAATTCCGAACATATTTTAAAAACTGCTACTTCTTTCTTGGAAATAACTCCTTACTCGTCTCAATAAGCATATACTACTGAACTCAGGTTGACTACAAAAAAAGCAAATTTAAATACATTTTTAAAACTCGTTAAGTTTTACAAGAAGAGAAGAAGGCGGCTCGTTTGCATTCAGATTTCTCTTGCATCTCTGGATACTCTTCCTTTTCACACTTTCTCCTCTTTCTTGTCAATTTGGAAAGAAATACTCCAGCAGGGTCACATTTACCCACCACAAGTTTTATAAACTATTATTGGAAGGACCAGACTGCCCCTCATATTACTATACTAATTCTTGAGCAATTCCAGGAAGTAGATGCTTCCATTGTTTACCATGTTAGGACCACACTATGGCCTTCACCATCTTCAGAAGTCAAAGTCCATGGTCCAACTCACAAAATAAAACAAAAAACAATTGCATTGGACTAGACAAACTTAGAAACAGATTACATTATTATACACAACGAAAAGCCCTTCTGTCAAACATGGTAGAAAGCACAGATCAACTTCGTACCAGACAAAATTTTCTAATAAGCAAATGCTTCCTACTTCAGTGACCCGTCAGGGAATCAAATTCGAGCATGTCGAGCAGAACTGCTATCATGTTCAGAGCTACGGTATTACAACATTTAACAGCCATGGTCTGCATTGAAAATGAAATGAAACCAGGATTACAGCAGAGCAAAAGCAAAAAGTTACAATCAGTTTAGATTAGTCTTCCACTTCATCAAGGTTGGTCCGGAAAAGATAATCTTCTGTTTCTAATTCATCGTGAAAAAGAGAAACAGAGGGCATCTCAAACTTCTCCGTAAGTCCATTACTCTCTGATGATCTCCGTCCCTGTAAATTTTGCCTTGGTTAATCACAAGTACAGTAAGAGCGAAAAATGGGTGCACTTGCAAGTTCATTTGAAGTAGAAGCTTCACATAACAACAGTCTACTGGAAACGTAGAAACATATTAGGACTTCGTCATTCTGTTTTACAAAAAAAAAAAAATTTCGGTGATTAAACACCTGCAGCATTAGCAATGACTCCACTTCAGATGTTGGAGTATGCCTTCAGATGCTACAAGAACAGTGCACGATCCACCACCAAATACCTTTTACATATTGATTAGCCTCTACAAACATCAACCATCATGTTTTTGAGGTGAACAGGACTAACCTTTCTCAAGATGTAAAAGAAATAATGAAATCCGTCTCCAAAAGTATTCCACTCCACAGACCAGGTGAATTCTGGCGCAGTAAATAAAGGGCGCCTGAAGTGTGGCTGCGAGACACGAACATTGCAACTGATGAAATTACAGAAGTAGAAACTTATACAAGCGAAAAAGAGAGGGCCCTAAAAGTTAATTGTGTTTTACCTGGCCAAAAGTGATTGAGATGAAAATGCCATCTGGTTTAAGAACCCTATGAACACCTTGAAGCATGGCCATTGCCTTGCTTACTGTTGCAGGCTGTGGATTCCAGGGGTCACCACTGTCCACGAACAATACATCCTTCAATTTAAAATTACATGCATCTTCATCTCATTAAAGGCCAAAGACTAAGCAATAAGCATGACAGAGATACATAGGCCAAGTTTAGCAGACAAGAATAACACCATAAATAAAATGGCTACATTGAGTAGTTTCATACTCAGTAGCTTACCATAGTTCCTTTCTCGATAACCACATCAAAACACTCATTGCCAAATGGAAGGTCTAGCATATCAGCTTCCAGCACTTTTATTTCTGGTGACAAAGGCAACCCCAAAAAATGAACAAACAAATTGCGAACAATCCTCTCATATTACAGCATACAATTTGTTTACCACAATACCATCACTATACTCATGTTTCAAAACACAATGTCCAATTTATCGTTTTTCAAAAACAACCTTACCAGTTACTAGATGCTACTAGCATAAACATGCAAAGCACGATACTGTCAATTACTGGCGTCGCTCTTCCCAAACGAAACTTGACTCAGCTCATTTAAGAAAAAACCAGCAAAGTCTTCTGCGTTGCATAAATATACAGAAGCGACAAATCTGTTTTCAGATCTCCCAGTTCAAAAATTCACCGTTCGTTGCAAGAATTACCAGAATTCCTCAGCTTCTACAGTGGTTGTATATGCATTCAACATGATAGGTCAAAATATTTACAGTTTGGCATGCTTTTATAAAGTAGAGCCTCGACTTAATCACATATTTAGTCTTACTGGTTACCGAGAGAATGATCCAGGCTCAACTATTTCCCATGATTGATGAGTAATCACTGGTTCACACGTACAAAATGACTGAATTGATGAATAATGTGCTTAATGGCTAGCTTAAACCGAACTTCAAAATGAAAACATCACAGTCAGAAAATTTCAAATCATACGAATAATTGGATTCTTATCCAGCATTCGTTTAATCAAGATTGACTCAAACTAAGCCATTAACGGCTCAATCTTAGTTTTAGTGTCATAGTATCAACAAAGCAACAGGGTAGCGACTTCCCCACCATAGTCAAGCTACAAACCTTTGTATCCCTTGGATTGTAACCTTTTCTGCATCTTCTCCACAGCAACTGCAGACAAATCAATGCACGTTATTTCTGTAATTCCATCCTTGTACAGTTCTTCACACAACTGCGAGTTTCCACACCCCACCTCCAATACCTGCAAAAAAAAAAAGCACAAAATGAAAACATCTTACATCAATAAACAAATTTACAATTTTCTTCGGGAAATGATGATGCCAAAACTGCTTTTGATAATGCCAAAACTGTTGTGCATAAGAGTCTTGTACTTTGCACATGATACAAGCTCTTTATGCACAACAATTTTGACATTAACAAAAATAATTTTGGCATTAGCACCACCCTTTCCCTTTTCTAAAATGTGCATGAACTCTGTGCATATCTTTATCTATCTATTGCTATTACAAAGGGAACACCACTTTACGATGTGAACATGAGAGTGAGGCTGGCTCATATTTTCATTTCCTAAACTGTACTTTAACTGCTTAAAAAAACTGCCAAGGACATAAAAAGCTGCTTTCTTCTCCCCTCTTTCATGCTTTCACAAATCAGATCTCATTAGGCTCAATTGAAGCTATAGTTATTTTCACACTCCCATTTTTTATAACCACACTCTCTTTTTTGTCTTCCTGTGCTGTGAATTTACATTGTTGTCCTTCCAAGGGTGAAAGAATATACAAATAAACGGTTAATTTTGTAAACTCACATCACAAGAGGACAAAAAAGGGAGAGCGGTAATAATAAAAAAAGGAGTGTGAAAATCAATTACCGAAGATTTTCCCCTTTCCCTCTTCAGCTTAGGGCTGCAAACGAGTAGAGCCAAGCTTTGTTGTGTTCGAGCTCGAGCTCAGCTATTAACGAGCCGAGCCCGATTAAGTTACTAAATTGATCTTTCTAGACGAATCGAGCCTACTTTTTCGAGCTGAGCCGAGCTTTGGAGTGTTAAGCTCAGCTCGTTTACCAAACGAGCTCTTTTTGCATAGTACGATTTGCTTGTGCCCGATTACCAATATATGTAGAAGAGAGAGAAAAGAGAGAAGCATTATACAGAGGAATTCGGTTCAACGTGCTGTTGGATGAGATGCCGGAAATGTGAATACTCTTTGAACCATTCGTAATGCTCCTCATGAGCGAACCTCTGATCCCTGAAATAGAACAAGAATAAGCATTATTACGAAGGAAAAAAAAATTAGGAAAAAGCGAAGGCCTGAAACTTAGTAATCAGTTGCAAGGTAGTAAATTTTAGTGAAGAACAAAGAGTAAGGAGGCAAGGGTTTACCAGTAATGAGGATCGAGGTATGCTAACGCCGTAGACGGTTCGACGGCGGATGTCGTCTGCGATTCCGTCGCGATTTGGCTGTCTCCGTCCATTTATCGACAGCCGTTGAGTTCGTCCGTCGTCTTCTTGGTTCTTCCACAGACCAAACCCTAAACCAGTGCCGAAGAAGTCGTTTTTTTCAGACACGGGCAAAATGTAACAGTTGCAAATTACCAGACTGAACCATCGCTAGTTTTTACTTTGCACCCCTCCAGAAAAAGTATCCGGCCATAATGTTAAAAGTTTGCGTCCACGGGGTTATAAGAGGTCAAAAATTGCGGCCAAGAGTGTTAAAGTTTGCGCCCATAACGTTGTGCTTTAGAGTAAGAAATTGGGTTTTCAAAGTGGCCTTTTGCCTAAATGGGCGGCTGTAAACGAGCCGAGCTCAACTCGTTTACTAAACGAGCCAAAAATTTGAGTTCGAGCCTTATCGAGCCGAGCTTAGACATTTATCAAACAATCCTATTTAATCAAGCTGAGCCTCCCTTAACAAGCCGAGCTTTTGTCAAACAAGCCAAGCTCTACAGCTCGTTCACTTAACGAGTTAAAAACTCGAGCTCGTTTACTGAACGAGTCGAGCAAAACAGAGCGTTAACGAGCCTAGCTAAGTCGAGCTCTCGAGCTGCTCGATTCATTTACCGCCCTTAGCCTACCTCCATTTGAAGTCCAAACCCCAAGGAAATAGGTTCAAAAACATTAAAGATCTTTCCAGTGGGCAAAAAAAATTTTCCTTGCAAAAGTAATTCAAGGTAAACTATATTGAAAAGTCATTTCTTTGCAAACTAATTTTATAAAAATTGCTTAGAGGCCCTCGGTCCTATTAAAATCGCGATCCAAGCATGGTAAACTTCCCGATGAACGGTCTACGGGTAGAGTAGAGAAGGTGATAAAGTCGATATCAATTAAAGAGCTTAATTTGGCGCCGTTAACGTTATTATCATTGGGGATATGTCCGGGCCAAGCTTAGATAATACGGATAATCAAAATTGTAGCGCCTAGACTCCGGCATCTCTCTCCTTTTCTCCTCGTTGCTTTCCTGTTCTTGTTAGAATAATGACACCATAAGCTGTTGTTAAAAATGGCAAAAAAAGGAGAAGGGAATTGAGAGGCGATTGAGATCAATTGTGCTTTTCAAAACGCATTTTTGTCAGATAAGTACTTTTTGATTCACTTGTGTGCAGCCATTCATCAGCATACATGTTTACACTCTTTGAAAGAAAAAAACGGATGTAAGAAAGAAGCGCACAGAATCTATGCTGGCCCTGCTTAAGTAGCGCAAATTATCCGAGAGAGAGAGAGAGAGAGAGAGAGAGAGATGATATTATTCTTCAATATCACAGTGTTATTGGTTTACAGCGGGCCAACATAATGAAAATGGAGTAATATTAAGCAACTATAAAGAGACGATAAGGTACCAAAAAATACCGAAAAGTACTCCTGCGATTTCAATTCTTTGCCTCTTATGAATCACAAGTAAATAGTCCGTGCAGGTCCTTCAATGAGCAAGTCCTCGAGGAAATTTTGAATAAGAAATCGGTTGGCAGTAATTTTTTCTACAACTTCCTTGGTGAAGGACATGGAGAAGTTGGAGGCTTTAAGTCCTCGTACCTGTTCAACGAATCAGTGTAAGTCCATGTTCACTACTTAGAATAAGGCAAACTACTGGAGCTCCCTATTGATCTTTGTCTCATTAAGTAGTGTTTGGATGTTTAGACTCGTAAAAGGTAAGAGATTCTACTTCATCCTTCCTCATCATCTCTTCTTTTCTCTTCACGGTTCACTCACTATAACTACCCTTCTACCCAAACGGGACTTATCGTAAGGCAACAACTACAAATTACTTACATGGCAAAAGGTGAAAGTGGCCTTGGTTTTGTTACAGCATGACACTGTTCATCCACCGGCTTTTCTGCAGGGAGAGCTTGAGCTACATTGTTCACCACTGTAGACAATGGTGGCGGGATTGACCCGGAGGGTGCATTTGGAGATGGTGATGTAGGAGGCCTTAGGTCATCGTATCTGAGGACGTAAAAGCACATAACAGCACAGGGAAAGTTACGAAATGAAATGAGAAGAAGTATCAAACTGACTTTGAGAATGCTTGTATTTTGCCAAGTAGTAAGGGAATGCTACTAGTACATTTGAATACAAACTACAAACCAGCTTTTCATTAATGAAACTTCACTAACTTCATTGTTCGTCTTCATCATATTTTAGTGCTTTGAAAAACCTATTGATCGATATACAATGGGCCTGGATCCGATTAAAAATGAGGGGGATACGAGCGTTTTACCTAAATAATTTGTTTTCGACCTCTAAGGTTAAAATGGTCAATCTTTTAACATACAAACAATTTTGGATCAAAACTAATTTAGTTATAAAGTAGATTTAACAAGCTTTTTAACGGTCTAAACCACGCTCAAATCGGATTTCGGGTGGTCTGTGTCAAGCCCGCAAAGTTTCACTTGATAAATTGTAAGGATGCGCCCAGGGCGCATTGGAGTGCGCCTGAGGCGCACTAAAGGTGCTTAACAAGTCAAATTTTGCACACTTGTCCCGGACACTCTGAAACTCCGATTTGCGCGTGGTTTGAACCGTTAAAAAGCTTGTTCAATATACTTTCTAACCTAAGTGGTGGGGATCCAAAAGGATTTATACATAAAAAGATGTGACCATTTTACCCTCAATGGGTCAAAAAAATAATTCATTTCGGTAAAATACTTGCAACCCCCTCATTTTAACTCGGATCAAGAATTATTATATGCCGATAAATAGGGTTTTCAAAGTACTATAAGACAATGGGATGCACCTATAAAAATATTTAGCTTTAGTTAGTGAAAAGTGGGTAGAAAGGAGAACATTACAAAAATCACTGAAGCCAATATGTGTAAAACACATTCTATGTTACATTCTGAGCTCAAACCCCTAGTTCTAAGGTATTTCGTTATTGTTTAGGTGCTTGCCTTAAAATCCAATTAATGAACTTGTGATCGACAGTCTCTCTCTCTCTCTCTCTCTCTCTCTCTCTCTCTCTCTCTCTCCCTACCTATAGCTATTAAGCTACCAACTGTTTTAAAGGCGCAACGTTCAAGAAAACAGAAGTTAGTACAATGCAGAAAAAGAAATAAAGAAGATACTGACAAATCAATGCAGAAAAACAAATTACAAACTATTAGCAGAAAACATAGAGGGACATTACAAAAGCGAGCTGGTGAAGAAACAAAAGAATGAAGAGGTCTAGTATCAGCGTAAAAGTCACATATATGTTCCGCCACAGATTATGCCCTTAAATAGAATGACGTTTCAATACTAGCTTTCTGTAAATGTGCACAGGGAGTTCTATGTCTAACTGTTTGAATATCACATTCCAAGCTTTATTGTCAAATGCTGATTGTTTAAGTGAACACAGTAGATATGCAATTTTTTCATCTTAGCGACTGGTACTAAATTTTGCGAAGAACCATGTTCACATTTTCACTTGCTTTGAATAGAACCGTTTACCACCATACAGAGCAGCATGGCAATAGATTTATAGGAGAGGGTGGGCAATGTTAGCTATTCAAAGCAAACTATGATTCCAGAGGCTCCATCCTACATTTCTTCTATTGGGGTCTGTGTGTGATTTACCTAGAGCGAATAAAGCCTTGGCATAAGCCTTTTAGACTTGCTAAGATACATAGGTAAGCAAAATTGGTCTAAAAATCACTAATTATCTTCTCAAATGAGACTCTGGCATTTGATAGTAGTCATTGCAATGGCTATAGCTGCATAGCAGCAGCGGCATAGAGTCCAGCTACTAAGAAGTTTACTGCATTCCTCAAATGCATAGAACTACAGAAGCATACACGTGATACATAACAGAAAAACTGAAGAGCATGTTGGAAAAAATGGGAGCTGTCATAATAAACTTACGCATAGTATGGTGACTGACGAGAAGTGAAAGCTTGGGGATGAGGATCCCCCTCTACAGGACCGTTGTTTGAGATCCTTGCAACATCATTGCCACTGTTAATATTTACTACAACTTCCGCACTTAAAGTTCTCTCTACGGGCCCACTTGGGGTTGGGCTTGGAGAGCTAGGTGGCTTCAAATCCTCATAACTGTCAATATTGTGTAATCAGCAGTTAATGGAACTTGGGTGTCTAGTTACTCTGTACAGATGATTTCAACTAAATGATATCTGCCCTCATTGCTACCATTAGCATCTGCAATGATAGGCTTTCACAGGGCTTCAATGTGATCAATGTTTCTCACTACACCAGATGGGCTTGGATTATGGAAGGCAGGTGCTTTTAAATCATTGAAAGTTTTACAAGGATGATGCTATGGTAATGACAACATAGGAGCATCTATGATATACAGAATAGTTTCTAACACTTACACAAATACGAATAAGTTACTGATATGAGTGTGTGTGATAACTTCTTGCAGCATTTGTGCATGTCTATCTGTTAAAAACTTAAACTTAAACCAACTAATGGATTGAATACTTCATAAACGAGTCAAGTTGGAGTTCATGTATCCAGTTGAGAGAGTTGAACACAGAAGACAAGCAAATCACCGATGCAGAGGTTAAGGTTTACAAATGAACTTACCTTGCATATGGGGACAAAGGACTTTCTTTCTTCAGTTCTGTTGGGACAGGAACTCTTTCAGTTGCAGTGCTTGGGGGTTCTGGAATGTTCATTTGCACAGAAGGGGGAGACTCCAACGCTGCTGGAATGGGCTCCACTTTGTTTGCTTGAACAGCGCCAGCAGAAGTGCTGGGAGTTGGAGTAGGAGATGTGGGTGGCTTCAAATCCTCATAGCTTTGGAAAAGGGACAGGCCAAGAAAAAGAAAGCATGAACAGAGGTACAATTAATTTTGTCAGCGGACATGCATTTAGCCCCAGACATACTAGAATAAGATGGCTCACATAACATATGGAGAAAGCGACATTTTTGCCTTTGCTTTCGCTGCGGCAGGTTCTTTCTCAACAGGAGTGCTTGAAGGCTCGGATACAACAGTCTTAGAAACTGAAGACTGAGGCAAATCTGCAGCATCAAGTTCCTGATAAAACCCCAAAGCATATTCTTGTCAAGTTATGTCAGGCAATTAGCTTCAACAAAAGTCTCAAAACTCATATTTTACTATTCGTAAACGTCTCAAAAGTTTCAACAGCACTAAATACCTTCTGTGGTTTAACTTCAACACGCTGAGATGGAATCTTCATAAGTAGCTCCCCCATGGGAGTCAATGGCGCAGTTGTTTCTGCAATTACTTCAACCACCTTACAGTATGAAAGGCTACGGTTCTTGGCCATAAAGGCCATCAGTTCCGCTACCTGCATGTATTCACAAAAAGATTTTCTCTGATGGCTAGGTTCCAAGTCTCTTTAACGTGTATTCCAAGTCTCTTTAACGTGTAAGGTAGAAAAGACATAGTTTGATTTCCCTCATTATTATAATGGCGAACTAGATTGCGCATATCAACTTGACGAATACCTTTTAACATCTGAGTCACTCATCAAATAAATTGTAATCCATCATGATTATAGTTACAAATCCAACGTAATCAGATACTCACTATTGGTTGAAGTGTTGAAAAGACCAGATGAGTACAACCGCTAACATATACAAATCTACCAATATCCCCTGACAGATCAACTAGAAAATATGACCAATGCTGAAGTAGCATTTCATTTCGTTGAATCATTTGTTCTTTCATTCCTTCGAATCCTCTATATTGTAAGGCCCATAGGAGGACTCGATGGCAATTTGAGTAGTGAAACAAATAGGGCATCAAATACACATGCTTCAGAAGAGAAGGCTTGACATATTCAGAAAACAGAAATTTACTGGAAGAAAACCTGAAGGTTTGACACTTGACCACCAAATAAGGTGTCTTCGTTTGAAAGACTGATGTTGTGAGTTTCCTTGTAAGTATCAGTAGGTCGCTCCATGCCTCCTGGCCTCACTATCTGCAGTATAACATGATAACAACAAAAGACCGTATTTTAGGTCAATACATCCAAAACCCTGTGTTCGTTAATTTGTCTAGTGCAGAATCATGAGAACTCACAGAGTAAGGGAGACCACTGGCTAGAAGTGCTTCTTCTGCCTTCCTTTTCCAAATCAGGACTCCCCAAAACAAGCTTTAGCAGCAGAAGAAAAGGATAGGAAACTCTATTGTTAGAAAATAAGTTATTTGTATTTGTCAAATAGAAAATTGTCTTGCAAACCAGAAGATTCGTGACTTACTTCAAAATTGCTGCAGGAAATCCAAACTTGTTTGTTCCCAGAGATGTAAGCAAAATGAAGTGATTAACTTTCGCAGTAGTTGCTGCACATTTGAAAAGGATTGCTATATTTCTGGAATGGTAGATCTAACTAGAACAAAAACTTGCTCCATTCAAAATTAAGGAAATCTCAACCTTTCAGATAAAATCATTCAACATTTCATGCCCGGCCTTTCGGTCTCCACTAATGAAAGAATTTTACAAAAATGAATATAGCCAGATTTGAAGAAGGGTATGAAGATGATGATGGTGATGAATCTGATAGTTATGAGGATAAGCACTTGATAGATCAAGCCTGAGCTCAGCATGTCATGTCGGATACGATACAATGAACCAAACCACGGCATAAGTTCAAGGTCATGAGCAGGCGTTCCGAACATCTATCATGGCTTATTTAAGCTATTGGTTCTCAACATCACAGATGTTAGGGAGCTGATAAGAATAACCATTAGCGGGCTAGCCACAATCCTTAAACTACTTGAGACAATATAAATAAAAAAACAGGAGATACTTCTTGAAACCATACTTTTCACAGCTTCTATCTCTCATTTCAATTTTACATATCTCAAATTCCAAGTGTTTTTTACCTGCGTCGACAAGGTTTTTCGTAGCCTGATAGTCAATCCGGTATGGTCCAGTGATATCAAAAACCTCCTTCTCGCTGGCACCAATGCAGCATATAACGACTGAAGCATTGCCTAATGCTGGCACAATCGGATCCTTCTCCAAGTCGCACTCTACAATTTCAAGCTTCTCTATAGCTGGGCTAAAGACCAAAGAAATCCTGTTATTTGCCATCCAAGTAAACCTCAACAAATAATAGTTAGTGATCCAAACAGTTCATTTTTATCACAGAGATGAAAAAAACGCAGTAAAAATATTGGAAAAAAAGAGCTTTGAAAGCTTTACTTTCTTACGTTTAGTTCCATCACTTCCAGCCTCATCACCGAGCTTCATCTGCTGAACACTCTATAGATATAAACACACAATTTAGTTCAACATTGGAGTGCAAAAACAATGCACTTTATCATAAACCAAACTCCTTACTTGCAAAAGAGATTCAGCCCTCTGAGCACTTCGGACACCAGCTCTAACTTTGAAACCCAGTTTCAAAAGCTCCCTGCGAAATGACTCCTCAGCAAAAAGAATTAAACAAACTGCAAGGCCATTCTATAGGTTCACTTTATTGTAAAGGTAGTAACTATAGAATGTAACCTTACGGTCCGTGACCCAACTTTTCCAGTAGCACCAGCAACAAATACAAGATTGTCATCTTTTGAATTGGCATTCTTTGGAACTGCTTCAACAGCCTTTGAGCTAAATTTTGTAGCGCCTAACACGTAGTCACAGACATGCATTACATACAGGAACATTTGTAGCATGATGATGCTTAGCTACATAAGACTAATCTTTGAAAACCCTTTGCTGTAAGAACAAAGACTAATCTTTTCATTGATTCCTGAACATTTGGGAAGAACAGAACTAAATCCTCGGCTAATCAGAACAACTCTTCTTGAACTTTTGTTCTCGTTTTCTTGGATTCTAAATCATAACATATGCACACTATAGAAGGAAAGAAAAGGAAGAAATCTTTTCACTTTCCACACTTTCCAATCAACCAAACAGGAAGAAATTTCAATGAGATTCACACATTGCATAGGGGGGAAAAAAGAGAAACAAGACATTGCGGTACCTGAAGTTTGAGCTCTGAAACCAGAGAATTTGAGCTTTGTGGCATTTGGGTACCCCTTACAATTGGGAATCTTGATCACTTGACCACCCACAAACTGTTTCTCTTTCAAACCAACTTGGGTAAGAGCGGAGGGTATGCGTGTCATGCTGTTTGGTTGGAAACGAAGCTCCATTGCTAGGATCAAAGAGAGAGAGAGAGAGAGAGAGAGTTCAATCTTGTGGTAGTTTACAATTTAGCTGTTGCTGCTGCACCTCCACTCCATGTAGATATGATGGACCCCGCTAGAAAAAGGCTCCACCGGGAGACTGGTGGCCATAACCGTGCAACAAAATCACCACATTATTCTCCGTAAATCCTACAGCATTTTTCTGTGCGAGGGGAAATTCCGATTCGGAAGTACTAGTACCAACATGAAAACTCGGCCTCACCCGTATATATATGGTGTTTGCTTGTACTATATTATCTCCTACCCCCTTCGTCCCAATTTGTTTGTCCAATTTCGATATACGTGTCTTTCAAAAAATTGTCTATATCCCATAATCTATAATGTTTTACATAATTTCAAAAACATCATATTTTAGACCTAATTGAGATCTATCAAACAAGATTCATATTGCATGTAAAAAATATTTTAAATTGAAACATATAGACAATTTTGTAGGAGGCCCCAAATAGTTGAAAAATGACAAACAAATCGGGACGGAATGAGTAGTATCTTGTTTTGAAATTAAAGAAGAGAAACCGTAAATAAGTTTCACGGAGGTCGGACCATCCAAAATACTCTTGGACGGTTCAGATTCACCCTGCTGTAAATAGTTCTATATCTCTTGAATGAAAGCAAGATACTCTACAAAATAATCTCACATTGAACTATGTGGGTGTTTGCGAAAAATTATGAGAGCTGCTACCCACATAGACATTTCATATACAGATTGTGCACATATTTTTTGTGGGGCCACCATGGGTCCCAAAAAATGATCCGTGTCGTTCATTAAATGTAAAACATTTTTTCAAGGGTTTTTCGTAAAAAACCAACTCAATCTAATGCATAAAAGTTCTCGATCCAATCATCTAACTTTTAATTGAGATTTGAGAGAGAGAGAGAGGGGGGGGGGGGGGTTCAATCTTGTGGTAGTTTACAATTTAGCTGTTGCTGCTGCACCTCCACTCAATGTAGATATGATGGACCCCTATAGAAAAAGGTTCCACTGTGAGAATGGTGGCCATAACCGTGCAACAAAATCACCACATTATTCTCCGTAAAACCTACCACATTTTTCTGTGCGAGGGGGAATTTCAATTCGGAAGTACTAGTAACCGATTTAACGCCCCGGTTCCCGAACATGGAAATTCGGCCTCACCCGCATACATCAAAAGTGCTAGCACCACACCCAAATTCTAGTGTGTGTATGGGGCCCACCACTCATGTGAGTATGGATGTGTGTTTGGGTGTGAATTTAGGTGTGTCACTAGAATTATTACGCATCTATATGGTGTTTTCTTGTACTATCTCTCTTGTTTTGAAAGAAAAGCAAGATACTCTGCAAGATAATCTCATGGTGTACTACATGCGTCTTTGTGAAAAGTTATTTTGACATATTGTTAAATAAAAAATTTTAAAAGGAAAATCCTAAGATTGCTCAATGGGCTGATAATAGTAAGTGTGTGAATATGTATTAAATGGTGTTTAAAGTATACAGGAATACGAGTTTTTCTTGTCTTCTAGTGTGTTTATCATCAGTCCAGTGGGCTAACAATAACAAGACCGTTTTTAAAAATCAGTTAAAAAATGTTTATAAAACATTCTATATTTTTAGAGTTTTGAGAACCCAAAAAGGAAAAAAATTCTCAAAACTCAAGTTGGGTAGCTTTTGCGATTTTGCAACACAAATTCTTAAAAAATGAATAAAATTCTCATAATTTCGCCGTTATAACAAACAGGTTCCTCAACTTCTCTTTCGAAATCTAAAATGTGCAACAGAGCTAAAATCTATAATTTGTATCAACAGCTATCGCACAAGATAAAATCCAGGAAAAAAAAAAAAAATCTTACTTCCACACCTTCCAAACAGGATAAAATTTGTTTAGTGATTTCACAATATGTACTCTACGTCTGAAAGATTTCCAATTCATATTTAAGTTGATGCTCTTTATTTAATCGATAAACTAAGACTTTAATTTGATGCTCTTCAAAGATATCTAATCCAGTCTCAAAATTAATCAAGGTGAGCGTAAGCTTGCTCCAATACCAAGTTATAAAAAAAGATAAGATCTGGTAATTGTATCCATAGGGTAAATTTCACTTACCTCCCCTGAGGTTTCTGACAATTACAGACACCTCCCCCCAGGTTTTAGAATTACACTTACCTCCCCTGTCAGAGTTTGTCGGGTAACTTTACTAACAGAAGTTGCACTTTTACTTTTTTACCCCTTCACAAATTTTCTTACTACAATGTTATCTATTTGAATAAATAA
>JAOTQK010000003.1:18425832-18460549 GCA_025642025.1 Rhododendron ferrugineum
TCTGTCCTCACGGACAGCAGCTATGGCTCGAACCGGACATTCCACAGCGGGTTGGGAGCCCCTATGGTCACGCCCAATGGGGGTTGCTACGCCGGTCACCCCCTCCTGCCCTTTTTGCTTATCAAAAAAAAAAAAAATTTAGTTCAATAATTTGCACCGTATCTGTTGATGATTTTTTTTTTTTATCGGTAAAAGTAACAATTTATTAAAGAAAAATGGAGAAAGGGAATTCCAAGTTTGAACCAAGGATTGGAAAATACATCGAACAAAACCCAATACACTTGTAGCCTAAAAAGCCCAAGTGTATTGGGTTGATAGGGTTAGGGTTTTCTGTGGGCTGTTTGTTTGGGGTGGGCCGGTTGATTGCAAATGGGCTTGGCCCAATTAGGTTGCGATTGGTGTGCTTGTTTGGGCTTGGGGTGTTTTGGGGTTTGTTCAAACATTAGGTGTTTTTGGGCTTATCCCTTTGGGTCTTTGGGTGTCTGTTGGTTTCTTGCTAACAGTGTCATGTTTTAAAAATTCGAGAGGCGGAAAAGTAGGTTAAGATCTCGCGAGAAGAAGTTGCTCAATGCATTTCTTTTCCTACTGTATTGTACTGATTTCATCTTAAATCCTTGTGATGAATAAAATTATTTTTGCTGATCAAAAAAAAAAAAAGCCCAAATAAAACAAATACAGCCTATAACATTAGATGGTCTAAAAGCCTATCAATAGATTTGATAATTATATGTCGATGGTAAAACTAAGTTATAACGATATGGGCAATACTTAATACACAAATTTTTGAGACGTGTGGTACATCACATGTGAATTTTCGTGGCTCGTGATATAAAATTTTTGTTGTTCGAAATATGATTTGTATGAAAAATAGATTGTGATCCAACATATAAATATTTTGGTCCAATATATCAATATTTGTGGTCCAGACCTATGAATTTGTGGTCCAACCAATGAATTTTATAGTTCAAAAGAATCCGCGCAAAGTTAAAAGTTGGCGAAGGTTACCAAATCCATTTGCCTGGTCCCACATGTGAGGGTCCCCCCAGACCAACCACGAGTCGCACGCTAATTTATTTTTTAAGCTTCCCATAATTTTGGGTGAATTTACGGTTAAAGGCCTAAAATAACCACTAGTAATACTTTCATCAGTGTTGGGATTAAAATAACATCTAATGATGCTATTATCCCATTTTGTGTGCTGTTCTTACTTTTTAGAGGGTAATTGATAAAGTGGGTCTAAATATTTTTTATAACAAGATATCCGGACTGCCTTACGCGCAATTTCGACTAATACCGGGGCAGTGAGGTTAACGACCGGAGAAAACCTCAAGTGGTTCTAAGGTATAGAATGTTTGACCTCCGTAAAATTCGAAAAATGCGATCACATAAAAAACAAATACTTACTATATTAGATTTCTCATACTCACTCAACCAAACTCCTCGGAGTTAAGGGGGTCTAAACATTGTCATTACCTTTCCGTTTTAGTGATACTCGGTAGCTGTAATCTCATGAAAACTTTCGTAGGGTAATTAAGTTTTCTCCTATGCAAACTGTACATTCGTTGGCACAAGGAATTAAGGACTACTATCTTACACTCATTTATAGGCCTCATTTACTTGTCAACATTAGTGGAGGTTGGAGGATGACAGCGGCGTAAATGTATAGGAGGCTCTCCGATATGACATGCATGTATGACTAATTTGAGCGTTAGACTCCAATATGACATGCATGCATGTAGGGTTTTAAACGAGCCGAGCTTTGTCGAGTTTGAGCTCGGTTCGTTTAACAAACGAGTCAAAAATTTGGGATCGTGCCTTAACAAGCCGAGTTTAGTCATTTACTAAACAAGACTCTTTTATCGAGCCGAACCTCCCTTAACAAGTCGAGCTTTTGTCAAACGAGTAGAGCTCCACTCGGCTTGTTTACTAAACGAGCCAAAAAATTCGAGCTCGAATTCGACTCGTTTAGTAAACGAACCGAGCTTCTCGATTCATTTATAGCTCTACATGCATGTATGACAGCGGCGTAAATATACAGGGACTTTGGGCCTCCCCACTTAAATGTACTCAAATTAGTCGCTTATAGCTAGCTATGATTAGTTAACAGTAATTGTCCAAGGGTTGTCCAAGGGGGATTGGGATCATGTACTGCGGGCTACAGGATTGTTGTGCAGCCGATTCAAATGTCCATTTTAACAACAGGGTTACAGGATTATAGTGTAGCAGAGCCGAATGTCCATTTCAACAATAGACGGGTAGAATTTTAATCTGAGCAATCATCGCCCGTATTAAAAAACGAATCGTTCATGCCAAAATGACAATCGAATCAGCCTCACTACAACCCTATAGTTCAACTGCACACTTCAGGAATCCGGGCTAAACCCATATCACACGATTTGCAAAAGAATTAGGCTTGTCTGCAGTCCATATGTAGACTGCAGAAGTGCAGTTGGAAGGTTATGGACTGTCAGATAGCGCTTTTAATGGTCGAGATTTAAAATAAAAAACTTTATAAATTTTTTTTTTATAAAATTTAAAGCTTTGTTCTTTTTACAATTCAAAAAGAATTTTTTAAAAAATTCCCCCTAAATTCTCCCTACTTCCAATATTTCTCTCTCTATCTCTCTCCACTTATTATCCCTACTACTTTTCAAATTCCAATCCAAACAAAGCATAAACCGTTGAGTGCAAAAATAAACGGCTGAAATTGTACTGCATAGACTCTCTGCAGTCCAATTGCAGAGAATCCGCCTCCTTTGCAGAACATGTGCTAAAACGCCACAAGATTATCACATAAAGTTAGAAACACGAAAAAAATACTCTACTACTACTAGTTTAAAAAAAAAAACACGAATCACGAGCTTCCCAAAACTCCGATAATACTCTACGCCTTCCTATATAATAAAAAGACAAAATCGCACCATAATTGAACAAGCCCACTCTCTGCCTACCTACCATCCCCTCCCCGCTAACGTGCTCTCTCTCTCAATTATCCATGGCGATTTCTCTGCAACCGTGTCGTTTCACTACCCGGACCGACCTCTTCGCGCCGGGGGCCAGAGTCTTCCACTGCCGGAAACCTATCTCCGTCAGATGCTCCGCCGGCGAGACTCCGTCGGCGTCGGTGGCCGTCGATTCGGACTTCGATGCGAAGGTGTTCAGGCATAACTTGACGAGGAGCGAGAATTATAATCGGAGAGGGTTTGGGCACAAAAAAGAGACTCTTGAGCTCATGAATCGCGAGTATACCAGTAATTTCTTTCGCTTTGTCGCACTTTGTTAGTTTTCTTATATATTCATTCGGGCTAGCTTACGCGTACCTCGATAATTTTTAGAGAAACAATCCCATGTTCCCGCTCTTTGTTTGTTTAGAGCATTTCCAGTCCTTACTCATACTTTTACTCCAAATTGAGTAAAAGCTTCAATTGGTACGAAACAATCTAATCGATAATTACAAATCTAAACATGAAGTTGGGTAAAGGCTTCATTAATAGCATGAATTTAGAAAGGGTAAAAATCGCCATACGAAATTTGAGTTTTCCTTTATTTGAACAAAATTTTTAGTAAAACTCAATTTGGTTTAGATTTGATCAAGGAGTGAATTTTAAGGAGTTTTAGTTTGGAGTTCAAAAAAAAATGGTAAGGGCTATAGGTGCTCTTAGACAGGGGAGCCTTTCGATTTTCGTTGTTTATAGTGTTATTCGTGGTGTCCTTTTAACTTCACAATATTACATTTACAAAATAAATCATTCGGATTTGGCCTTAAACTGGGATTCTGTTGTACGAGTATTACTGAGCTCCTAAGGTAAAGATTAAGAGCTCAATTTAACTAGGAGCTTTTCTTGTGGTTTCATGTTCTGTTGTAGGAGTATTATTGAGCTCCTAAGGTAAAGATTAAGAGCTCAATTCAACTAGGTGCTTTTCTTGCTCTTCTATTATTTTCGGAATTGATGTAGAAGATTGGACTGTGTTCGCTATGGTATTAATTTGATGAAAGATTTCAGGTGATATCATAAAGACATTGAAGGAGAATGGGAATGAGTATACTTGGGGAAATGTGACTGTGAAACTTGCGGAGTCGTATGGTTTTTGCTGGGGAGTTGAGCGGGCTGTCCAGATTGCTTATGAGGCGAGAAAACAGTTTCCTGAGGAGAAGATTTGGATAACCAACGAAATTATTCACAATCCCACAGTCAACAAGGTCTAGTTTTCTACCCAAATTAACAGTACTGCTTATCCTTGGTTCGTATTTGTTTTGTCTGTGGGCTTGCAACCTTGATCATTAGTTACACACTTAGGTGTTGGCAAAAGCATGAGCTAATGAACGTTTAGCCATCTATCATTGGACCATTTTTCGTATCTGTATTCTAAGTATCCTCTTTCAGATCATACTATGGTCTGAAATATTGGATTTCTGGTTCTGTCTTTATTTTTTGACAAGTTTTGATGCTGCTTTTATTTGATTTCTTTGTGTAGACAAGCACAGTCCATGCTTATATACTCGGCCACATGGCCTGTAATATTGGTTGACTTGATACCCATTTTGCTAAGCTTGTCTTTTATCTCAGTTATTATCAGAGAAGGGGGGCTGGACAAGCCTTCTCTTTATGGTATTAAGGGTTCCCTTTCTATATATCACCACTCATTGTAGCTCTTAATCTTTTGTCATTAAAGAGATTGGAAGAAATGGAGGTGCAAAACATCCCTATTAAGGATGGGAGTAAACAATTTGAGGTTGTTGATAAGGGCGATGTTGTGGTTTTGCCTGCTTTTGGAGCTGCGGTGGAGGAGATGATGGCCTTGAGCGATAAGAAAGTACAAATTGTTGATACAACTTGTCCATGGGTATCGAAGGTAAATTTTCAGTTGACTGAGCTGCAGCTGATTTGATATTTTTGCTTGTCGTTCTTTCTTAAAAGTTTTGTAGTCCCCTGTCTTTGAGATTCGACATTCCTAATCTCTATGAAGGTCTGGACTACTGTTGAAAAGCACAAGAAGGGAGAGTACACGTCTATTATTCATGGGAAATATTCTCATGAGGAGACTATAGCAACTGCATCATTTGCAGGAAAGTATATCATCGTGAAGAACATGGCTGAGGTACTTTTATTGTGGCTGTTATTGTTCTTTGAGTTCTCTTTATTCTTAATATCTTTCAGATTTTTACGCTGAAGTGACATGTATATTTTGAATTTTGATCACCAAGTAAGCTGTCTTCGCTGCAAGATTTTTAATCTATATGATTCTCAACTTAACACAGGCTACATACGTTTGTGACTACATTCTTGGGGGTGAGCTTGATGGATCTAGCTCAACCAAAGAGGCATTTTTAGAGGTAAAGTGTTGCTAGTTCATTTAACCTAAAATTTCAGTATGGTTTAAGAATGATGGCAGGTCTCATGCAAGAACTTTTGGTTTGTCACAGAAATTCAAATTTGCAGTTTCTAAGGGATTTGATCCAGACACCAACTTGGTTAAGGTTGGTATTGCAAATCAAACTACAATGCTCAAGGGTGAAACTGAAGATATAGGTTAGTTACATTTTTCACTATGTCATTCGATCATATTTGCCAACATATTGCAAATTGTGGTTTCTGAGTTTCTTTTGTTGTTTCGCAGGAAAATTAGCGGAGAAGACAATGATGCGCAAGTACGGAGTGGAAAACGTCAATGAGCACTTCATAAGTTTCAATACGATCTGTGATGCCACTCAAGTATTCTCCTCTCCTCTGATCTCTTGGTTTTTTTTCATTTTGATAACTAATGATTATTATAGTAGACCATCTGATAATATACTGGGGTGCTCATTGTCATTTATCTTTCCATGCTTTGTCTTTTCCCTTCACTTGTCTGTGTTTTGTCATTAGAACTTAGCTTATGTAACAGTTTTTTTTCTGGGTGTGCATTTGGTTTTGGAAGCTCATTGCTCTCAAGAGAGGTTGAAGAGCCTTCCACTTACTGCTGATCCACATGTTTTTCATTTCTTGTTTGCAACATGTTGAAGTTTTGTTCTGAAAACTGTTTCAGATTACAAAAGAAAAAACATGAGCTTAAAACGTTTTTTTCTAAGTGAAAGTAAATAAATGCTCATCAAAAAAGAACACGAACCAATTTTAGCCTTCTGGGTGCTTTTGGCCTTCATGAAGCCTCTTCTAATTACATCTTGTCCATTTCAGGAGCGACAAGACGCTATGTATAAGCTGGTGGAGCAACAGCTGGATCTTATGTTAGTTATTGGGGGGTGGAACTCAAGTAACACGTCTCACTTGCAAGAGATTGCGGAGGATCGTGGAATTCCATCTTACTGGATTGACAGTGAGAAGAGAGTCGGTCCTGGAAACAGAATTAGTCACAAATTGATGGTAGGTGCATGCGAAAAATTCCAATGTGCATGACAACCATATTTAGTTTCCCAAAATCTAATTCATCTAGGTTCAAATTGGCTAATTGTTACAGCACGGTGAGCTGGTTGAGAAGGAGAACTTTTTACCAGAAGGTCCGATCACAATAGGGGTGACATCTGGTGCCTCTACTCCTGATAAGGTAATCATCCTACCATGATTTATCTTCCTTTTCGCTACTATCCCTCATAATGGGCAATTTCCTGAACTTTGATTTTCACTAATTGTGATTATATAATCTGCTCTTGTTATAGATGATCACGCCATTGGCTTATTAGTAATCATAATTTTGTGTCAAAATGGTTTTCACCAGGTTGTTGAAGATGTTCTTATCAAGGTGTTCGACATAAAGCGTGAAGAAGCTTTGCAACTAGCATAAGTTGATGTCTGCTATTAATTTCAGAGAGAATAATAATGTTGTATTCCATTGAGATGAAGATTTCAGAGGAAGTTTCAGGGACTAGTGCTGTATTTTATTTCGATGAATAATTGAAAAAGTGTACCACAATCTGTAATGTTACACGTACCGTTTTGTATGTATAGAAGGTCATGGTTTTACATCTCCATTTTCTTCTCCAGCTAAGTACCTTAAAAACATGGCTAACAACTAAATACTGCAGACTCGAAGGCTTTCGAACGTGGAAATTTGCTCATGACTTGAAGAAATTGTTTGCTCAGCTCATAATCCTTTGAACGTGGAAAAGGGTGCTCGAAATCGGGGCAGGTTTTTGCCATTGCATCTTTGTACCAAGTCATATAAAAGTGGTTATAGAGCCTGATGAAATGTACTAATGTACTCTTGTTTGTGAATTTCTCCTATATTTTATATCCTACACTTAAATTAGCTCTTAGCTGAGTTGAATATGCCGAAGTTTTCCGGATACGGATGCCCATTGAATCAAGTAATGGACATCCCACCTGGCGTTTTTGCTGTCTTCCCGGCGTGTCCCGTGTCACCGGTGTCTCATACGCGGATACAATGACCTCTAGGAGTGTCTGTACATCATATTGTAGTAGCACCCTATGTTTATCCGGGCAACCCAGAACTGCCAACCTGCACCTATCGCAATCCCGGTAGTTTCAAAGAAGGTGATTGCACTTGGTTCTCATTTTCTTCTTAAACTCATTCATTGATAGGAACTTCTAATCAATAATGCTTTTGTTTGGACTAATAGAAGAAGTAGCTTGCATGGCGATAAGCATGTTAGTAAACCTTGGGTGTGTGTAAATGTATCTCAAGGTCGCCACCCCAAGTGCCCCAAACCCCTCTCTCCCAACCTGCCAAATCCCAGGATTTTTTTATTATTTGTTTGGTTTTTCAAGTTTTCAATCTACCGTAATTTTTCAATTTCCAATCTGCCTAAACGTTTATGCAACCTTGTTAGAAAACTTTTAAATTGGACAAAAATTTGAAGCATGCTTTCTTTTCTTTTTTTTGGAAAAGAAAAAGTCCTCCACACATTATTTTCAAAAAACTTGTTTACAAAATGAGCGAGGGGTTGGCCAAAGAGGGACATATCGCGGTAGAGTTCTTATTATTCTAGTTCAGCTTATGTTTAAATCAAGAATTTGCGTAGAGATTTATGGATGGAAGGGCATAGCAAAGCGATCGAAGAACCAAAAATGTTTGTAGTTGAGTCCTTCGTTAGCCAGTTTCTTGGTTTTCCCTTATGCTTCCATTTTTCTTTTCAGAACTCGACCAGTATAGGTGTTCAAAAGGACAAAAGAAAAACTTGACCTATATATGATATATCACACCTCACACCTGGAAATGGAAATGGAAATAGGTGGTCAAATGCTAGAATGCTCACCTCTAAATAGAGAGATTTCTCACTTGGAAAACAAATAGGCAAAATTGGGTTATACAACAACGAATGCTCAACATACAAAAACATGGAAGGTCTAATAAGGAGACAACTCAGAAAACATCAAAGAAAAAATGCGGGAGAGAGAGAGAGAGTGAGAGAAAAAACCAAGAATACTCCTCTTCTTATTTTTGAGTTATTCAACAGTAATTGGTAATATAATTTTTGGTGAGCCCTTATAATCAGTCAGTTCCTGCGTTTGTTGAAGCTCGGGTGAGCCACCCCACGTTGTAACCCGCTCCTCAGCTTGCAAAGCCTGCATGTATTTGATGAATCTATTAATTCATATGCATAAATGAAGACAAGTACCTGAAATGAAGAATAGGGATATATAGGCTATTGAATGAACAAAGATATTCTGTTCATGACAGACACTTTGCTATTGTTTAAGCTATAGGTTGTCAGGTTATTGATTTTGACTTACCTCTTTGCTCCAGTTTGTTCGAATTATGATGATCAATAAGATTACTGTTTGAAGCAAGCTACCAAGAAGCATCCCGGACCAGATGCCCTTTACACCTAGCTTGAACACATAACCAAGTACGGCACCGATTGGAAGGCCGACTATGTAGTAGCACCCTGTGTTTAATAGGGCAACCATTGACTGCCAGCCTGCACCTACCGCAACCCCTGCAGTTTCAACAAGATGATTGGTTATGCTTGGACCTTGTTATTTCCTTTTGCAGCATGTTCATCGAGAAAAAATTTCATTGAATCAGTTTGCACGGTTAGTAAAATGAATGCTAGAAAACCCTATTGTATATTGTTGTTTGCAACCTTGTCAGAATATACAACGACGAGGAAACCATGTTGTTGTTTACCATTTTATATATGACACACAAAAAGTCTGGTACCCCTTTACTTCAAAAAATTTGTGTCGAAAACAAGTGAGGGGTTGGCCAGAGGGACTGGTCTAAGCCACTGCCAACTGGAGGTGGGAGAGGCCGAAGAAGTTGGGAGGGGTGGGGGGAATGGAACTTAGTTTGAGAGCAAAGAAAAAAATGAGTTTGGTTTCATAATAGCTTGAAGCTTTTGTCAAAGGTGATTATTTTGTTTCTGGATATTGAACATTTGAAAACAAAATCATTGACATCTGAAGAGAGTGTACCGTGCAGAATTGGTTGGATGCTGTTGAGGAAGATGGTTGCTGCCAAAAAGTACCCCAACTTGGATGTCTCACTCATAACGAGAGGCGTTGATGTGAACAGCTTAGGAAAATCATTCTTGCTTGCCAGAATCACGGCTGTAAACAAAATTCCAAACATTACGGATGTCCAAACTGTCACCTCTATTGAGAATTTTGCAGCTTTTGGATTTCCTGCTCCAAGCTCATTGGACACGCGCACACTGCAAGGAAAGTACAAATATGATCAAGGCAGGAGGGACAACAGTTGGAAGTTTCGAACACTAGGAGAATGCTAACGAATTAAAGGAACAAAACTAGCTTCTTCACTTCGTTATTCTTTATATGTTCATTTACCTCTTCTTTTCCTTCCGAACACAAGCCATCTGCAAATCTAGCCTTTATTTTGTTTTAGCTAATAGTTCATAGATAAGACTTGAAGCTACGCATCATACCAGTAAGGCAGCGCCGTACATTGGTGGTGATGTATATTGACAGGCCAATTTAATAAAGAATTTGGCTATACTATCATAGTTGCCAAGAAATGAGTCACATATTTTACGATGACTATATGCCACAATCCCTGAACTTCTTTTCTCTAAACCATTGCCGTTCCAGTTTCTAGAAAAAGTACTTTTTGAAAAAAGAAAGTAATTTCAAGTTCAAAAATCATGTGTTTACGTAAATAATTTTCTTACCAATATGGATCTTGTTTGATAGATCTCATTGAGATCTTTTATACGATGCAAAAAAAATTAAAAAATTATTTTTTATTTTCATTATATTTGAGTTTGATAATTGAAAAAAAAGTACTTTTTAAAAAAGAACCCTCACCGGAACACCCATTTAATCTTCTTTGGTTTTCTGAATTCTTCTTTCTATAGATAAATTTTAAGATTTGTATCGCTATGCTCCCGAATATTGGAATGGGAAAGAACTGCTAACCTGACTGCTGCGTTGAAACCCAGGGCAATCATCAAAGTCCACAGCTGCAAGTTCATACTACCATATACACAAAAATTGGGGAAGATTAGAACACAAGCCTGCTTAGCAAAAGAATATACTAGACAAAACCGGATATCATAATTATGATCCTTCCAGAGTGACAAAAGAGGGCTAGAAAAGAATACTAACCAGATTGAGATGGCATCTACGGCAATTGCTGGATTCTTTAAGCTTCCCACCATGAGGATGACAGCAGTGTAATACCACAGCTCCAAGCTGTTACCCAACCATAGCATTTGTATAAGTGAGGTAAATCATTTATAGTCCCTTTGTGAACTAAAAAATGTGAAAGCTAACCATAGCATTATGGCCGAGGCAAGTGAGAGCTTCACGAAACCTGTCAACGACTTGAATGCTAACAAGGAAAAACCAGTCCATGCTTCTGGAAAGTACCCAGAAACTACATAAGCAATCTGGGCCAGGTTCAGAAGCCACCAAGAAATGTTCCCAGCTATGGCAGCACCGAGTAAGCCATGCCCAAGCATTGTTACGAGCACCCAATTCAACAATGCGTGAATTCCCAGAGTTGCTATCGAGACTATGGTCATGAACCAAACTTTGCTTTGGGATTGGAGAAATTTCTGTATGGGGAAGTTTAGGGCATATGCAAACAATTGAGGAATTACCCATCTACAGTACTGTCCAGCGAGATCAGAGATTTCACTGTTTTGATGAAGGAGCTTTAGCAATGGTGATGTGAAGACATAGAAGGGTGTCAGAAACAAAGCAGTCACTCCAGTAATGATCCATGATCTTTGCAAGTAAATTCCTAGCATGTTGACCTGTCCCGCGCCAACTGCTTGACCACAAAGGGTTTCGAGAGCACTTCCCATCCCTAGCTACAACAGAAGAATTAGGCAAATAGAATCCAGTTAGGTCAGCTTTGAAAACTTAATTGGAAAAGGTCATTTTGGATGATGTAAATACTAGTCATAACTTGTGCCTAAAGACACTACAAACACCACCCTGGATCAAAGCAATCATAGGCCTTCCAATAAAATGTCGTTTTGTGGGACCCAAACCGTCTTGAATCGCAACTTTTTTTGCGTGTGCAGAGATAATCATTGTAGAAAATAGGGTTGATCTAACCTTGAAATTCGGCTCAGCACTTCGTGTGTAAGCAATGCTTTAGCAGGATAATCAAAGCATAAACACCAAAGGTTGTTTTTGATGTTGAAGAAAAGCATTGGCAAGCAATAGGCCACTACATGCATGAAAATCTACTAACGAGTGCTTGATGACAACTTACCATGACACCGTATACAAAGCCCTCAACTATATTTTGAACAACTGAGACTGCTGCGAGCTCGATATCCCCCAAATGGCCTACAAATGCAGCTGTTACAACATCTATAGAGAATTGAGTGACTGCAGTAAGAATAGCAGGAGCTGCTATTTGCCACATCATTTTCGATTCATGCAAACATTTTCCTGCAGTCGTTTCTTCCTCCGCAAGCTCAATCACCTGTCTCCCTGCTTCGGGATGATTTTCCTCCATTGAAGCACCTTCCAACAGACCCATCCAAAACACAAAAGTTAAAACAACTTATATAATCATTTGTCTTGAGAACTATTTATCATTAAATATAATGTACGTCCAAGAGCACCCAATTCTAAAGAGATTTGGTTCCAACCCCTGACAAAGTTCTTAGGTATTATCTGAGGAAATTAGATTATGCAGCCACCTAATTCAAGTGGTGTGCAGTTTTTCCTTACTTTATCCACTGGTTTATTTGTTTTGCAAGGACACTAATTGATTGCTTTCTGCATCAATATATATTATATTTGGCAAACGAAAAAGATAGGCAAAGTTTGGTGGATGCTTTTCCGACTTGCTGGATGTTCAAACGAATTTTGATAACCAATAAAATATGCATATCAGGTGTGCTTTTCTAGCCATTTTTCTCTTACTGTTGACCTTGGTAGGTTGGAGAAGCTCCCATTGCATGGGAAAAAAATGATGCTAACATACTAACCACTCAGAGCCATCCTGTACTTTCCATGATCACCAACCCCTTTTATTCTCATACTTCCTGTCATATTATGGCAAGTAACGGATCCGGGGACGCTGCCAAGCGGTCCCTGCCAAGCGGATGCAGGGCGCATCCGGACCGTCCAAAAGTGTTTTCAACCATCCGGTCGGACCATTGATTGTCGAGATGGACGGTCCAGATGCGCTTGGCAACATCCCCGGGTCCGCAAGTCACCAGTCTATAATAAAATCATTATTCATATCATCCTGGATTATCCTATAGATGACTCTGTGACATAATATGAGTCATGAGACAACTCATAGTAAATTCCAAGTTTGCAACTCCCCAACAACTCTTCCACCAACTCAAGTTGGCTGCACCCAACCAAGATCTGGTGGAAGTTATAACTGAGAAATACTAACTGTATCGACAAGATTTCCCAACAAAAGTCTGCACAGCTTATCACTACTTTCGAGTAAATTCTTTTGATAAAATAAATATAATTCTTTGTGCGTGTTTTTTTATGTCATAGCCTCATAGGATAGGAGATCCTTTTTCATGAAATTGCATCAACCCAACAACTATATCAACCAAAGAAACAACCCCCTAGTGGAGAACAAATAAAACAGCTTACTTTTTCGATGGTTGTCACTTTCAAGTGGTTGGTGCGGGTTGTATTGCTTTGTAGTTAGCTCTTAGGGTAGTTAGCGGCATAGGATTAGTGGGCAGATTGAGTGTCGATTGGGAGGCTTAATAAATGGAGAGAGAGATTAAGGTTCTGGGAACCCCAACTGAACAAAGCCAATTATCAATACTTGCCTGACCACATAACAGGCTAATAGGAGTGTAGAGAGGCCAGCCAACGAATTGTCTCTGGTTTGTGAATGAAAGAGGCAAAATGGTTAGACATGTATTCAGAACTGAGAGGATGGGGTGTTTAAGGAAAAAAAAAACAGCAGAATACATAATTGATGATAGATTCTCAAAATCTGTGGGATCTGGTACTTCAAACCAGTCGAAGGGGTAATATTACACAGAATACAATCAAAAAGCTTACGGTGGTTATCGTCATGTGCAGATACCACCCTTATGGTTCATAACAGACCACATAACCTACCTGCGGTTTTGAAAATGTGCAGATAGACTTATGTTTTCCATCCATATTAACGGACACAATATTAAAAGAACGATATACCATCATCATGTCCCTTGATTCTTCTTCTTTTTTAAATCTAACCACACCATCCCCTGTACCAAAAATTGAATCCAAATCGTTGATAATGTAAATTTTGACGAGTACATCTATGCCAAAATTCAAGTCAATCAAAAAATGAAAAGCTCATGGTCGAATCAATTTTGTTATGAAATTAAAATTTCAAATTTGAATTTACTAAAAATTAGATCACTGGATTATTGATGCCTGATCGAGATGATTTTTTATAGAGATACTCTATTCTTTATTTAATACATTATGAACGACTCAGATTGCATTCTAGAGGCGTGTGAGATACACTTCCGTTAATATGGATGGAAAACATGACGGTAGGGGGTCTATCCGCATATTTTCAAAACCACAGGTAGGTTATGTAGTCAGTTTTGAACCATGAGGGGGGTATCCACACATGGCGATAACCACAGGGGTGAAAGTGGACTTTGCCCATGATAAGCTTAACTGCAAACAACAGCCAATAACAAGGGTATATCCTTCAGATACATCAACTTTATTTCTCCTCTCAAAAGATTGCCATCAATATGGTGCAATTTTCTTTTCTGCCTTTGTTCGGTTCAGGAGGTGATTGGTGCTGGGAGATGCTTACTCAAACTACTTGTTCTGATTGGGATTGTTTGAGCAATTCACGCAATCGTCGGCCTCTTGCCAATTGATTCGGAGTACTTTTATCGATATCAGAAGCAAATTGTGCAAAGGCTTCTAACAAAAACAAAGGCAGCATTACATGTTTGTCCAACTACTGGTCTAACTCAAGCTAACAAATCTTTGCATGTCAATATAAAATATGTAATCCAGTTAGGAGTCAACAAGACAAGACAAGACAAGACAGACAACCAACGCAATTAGAAAAGGATAGGCAAAAAGTTAGACCAGCACAATAGTATGCCAAGGAGATGCATGGAAGTGTGCCATACTGTTTGCCTGTGGAAACCCATCGCATCCGGTGAAATTTGAGCGTATTTACTTAACACATGTAACATTCTTTTAACGGATAAAGAATTCAAAGGGTGAATAAATTTCACAATCTTGCAAACTATGAGATATACACTTACGCTAACTCGTGTAGAGATAGAATTAAGCTAATTCGAAGTAAACGAACACATCGGCATAATCCGAATGTGGAATTTAATTCCACATTTATTGAAGTAACATATTCAAATACACAAATATAATAGTGTTAATCGTACACGCCAATGTGCCAGCTCCAGAAATATAATATCTACGACAAAATGAGATAGAAAATCACAGCTATGCCAACAAACAAGAACCACATCTTCATAAATGAATCTCTCGGTTGTCCTTGATTTGAATGATGATGAAAACCATGAGCATGACCCCCGTGAAATGAACCAGGAAACCAATAGGGGTTTCCAGCGGTGGCTCCATATGCATTGGCATAATTGAACCCAGGCATCTGAAGGTTTAAAAATGGAACCAAACCACCAAAAGCAGCAGATTGTGTAAAGTTGCCACCCCTTGCTGCCCCCATAGGCATAAAACCTCCCATAAGTCCATCCCCTTCTTGACGGAAATAGTTTGCATATGGAGGAGGAGATGGAGCCGTTTCGGGTCTCTGGCCTGCCGGACGATGGGGAATCCCAACTATAGGGATCGATCTACGCCTTGGGTCCAAACTTATTTTTCCCCTTCCATATATAGGAACCAACTTCTCCTCTTGTATGAGGGCCTTACAAACTGGACACTCCTGGGAACGTGAGTGCATATGCAGCCATTGATAAAGACAGGGCCAACAATAGAGGTGGCCACAAAGGGTAACAACTGGGTCTTCAGCTAATTCGAAGCATATATTGCATTCGAAATCACCGATGTCGTTGCCAGTATTTCCTGAACATGAAGGAGCCGTTGATTGGCCAAACCCACTATCCATATCCAAACCCAAAAACTGGAACACCTGATATTCACATCAACTTAAAAATTAATAATCATCAACAAAATTACAAATCAGAGCTCAAATACTAGATTCGATATTGATGCTTGGGGTCAGAAAAAACACAAGCTAAACACCGAAAGAAAACTAAAGCAACTAAACCCTAGACGAAACTAAAGCTATAATAACTTAGCCAAAATACCCTAGGTGGGACCTAAAATGAGATCAATCAACCACCATCTAGCATGTTAGATCATCAATCGTCCCAAATTGTTTGAAAATAGACCCAATAGCATATAGTTAATCAAAAAAATACTATATGTCACCGAAATTCAACTACTCCATCCAAACTACCGTCTGTGAATGCAACACTTACGGAAACCTAATCTTTATCTACCACAGAATATGAGATTAACAAGAACCCTCACATATCATATAACTACTCGTGCAAGGCAGAACAAAAACTCCAAACACGCAGAACCCTAACCATGGTATTGGACATAGAGCCAAGAGGCAAAGAAACAGAAACCTTGATTGCTGAAATAAATAAATCACAAGTCTCCACTCCACAATCTAGACTCAAAACAAAGTTTCCCTTTTTATTTTTCTGTCAGAAACCAAACTGAGTCGACGTGACCGACAATCCTCACCATCAATGAAGATTGTTGGGTTTGTGAAGCCTGATTTAGTCTTTAGTACCTAGTTAGACAACTGGGAACCACGTAAAATTCGTCGTTTACTTCCATTCTTTCTTGATTTATTCTACATGTGATTATGTGTGTTGGGTCGAATCGCAACAGAGTAATACGGGTAAAAATAGCTAGGTCATAGTAGTGGTCACGTCCAGATGACTGGCACATATGCCAATTTACTGTAAACCAGGGTTTTCGCTGCCGGTAACAGTTAGGGTCTACCGCGAATGATAAAACAGCCATAATCAAACATCCATATATACAAAACACACACAAATAATCAAATATACAGACAGAGAAATATAAATATATACATAGAGAGAGAGAGAGAGAGAGAGAGAGAGAGAGGTGGGGAGAACTGACCTGTGAATGTTGAGCAGCGGAATTTGTTCTGAAATTTTTAGGGCTAAGCTTGGGGAAGGAGGAGAAGAAGAGAACATCGCAACTACCGGACTAGTTAGAAATTCACTATTTATAGTCAAATTTCGCGGCAATTACAACGACATTTGTATTGCGTGGCACATGGTACATGCATATATGAAATTACCAAAAAGCCCCTATGCGGATGTGGTGGTAGCTAGCCAGATGGTAAGCACCTTTACTTTACTCAACTAATTAATTGTACGGTCTTGAAGTTAATAAACGAAGGAATTTTAAGCGGAGACTTTTGTTCAACGATCACTACTTACAACTAACCTTTTGAAAAATTCGCTTAAGATTGAATGGCAAGTCATTCTTATATTTGAAAATGCTACAGACATATATAAATATGCCCAGATTCGGACACAGATGTATATAAAATCATTCAATGTAGGTGAGTCCCGCACAACAGATGTGACACACATGTACATCGAACATAATTGAACATCGTGTCATAAGACACAGAACACACAAGAACTTACCATGTACTAACAAATATCTTTTTACTATTTTGTTCATTCTTTCCTTTTTTTTGGTAGGAACCAATGTGCTTTAATAAGGATTTTTCCGAGGACTTACTTAAATTATTAGACGGTGACCATAGTAAAATATGGAAAAAGGGGTAAAAGGCTTGCTATTTTTTTATTATACTTTTCATTTATGAAGATCATCAAACGAAATAATCTATGTTATATTCCAATTTTATCTATTTTCTTCACAAAAAATTAACTTATGATTTGTTGTTTCTCTCTATGACCTTTACAGATCCAAAACCTACCTAAATAGATACTGAGGTGACCATATGGGATGTAGATATATATAAATGAAAACAAAATGCATTTAATCCCAGCCAAAAATTGGTCCTCACTTAGAAATTGGAGTATGTGCTTTATGATGAAAAACAAAAAAGGCATTTAATTACCGCCAACTGTTTATGACTCGGTCATAACTACTGTAACTTGGTAGATGACCTCTCATCACTCTCAAGGCAAGATGAAATTTGTCCTTTTCACATTAAAGGCTGTGGCCAAAAAAGTTTGAGTATGATTATTGACTTATTGAATGGGAATAATCCTACTCATGGGCTCAAAACCACAACACTTCACGTCCACCAATTTTTTGGACCAAAATCCCCCTATTCGATAAAAAAAAACAGGCCATAGACTAGGGTTATTCAGCATAGCTCCTAAAACATAGAATCCAGATTAAAATGGTATATGATCAGAATAACCTAATTTCCCCAAACTGAAAATTAAAAAGTGAATTGAATAACACATCCGCCTGCATACTAGAATAAGCGATTCATTGCTTTGCCTCTTTATTAAAAGTTCATCATTCCCTTGAGAGAGAGAGAGAGAGAGAGAGAGAGAAAGAATTATAATCTGCATAAAACCGTACTCTCTATGAATTGTTAATAAATACAAGCAGGAGATACAAGAAAAACCACCAGTAACAAAAACAACCTTCCGGTCCGACCTTCAAACTTGCCGTTCTTAAATTACACAGAGCTTAATTCTTCTTTTAAATAGAAAAAGGAGAAGATGTGAAATCATTTGTCACCATAGATCTTGCTGCATATGAGTTTCAACCAATGCTGGGTAAACCTTTTGGCTGTATCAGTGTTTCTGATCTCCAATGTCAAGAATCTCATCTATCTGTCGATTATTTTCCCATCCACAGAAAGCTTGAAACAAAAAGATTAATCACCAGGAAATAACTAAATCAGTTCTGCTTTACTAAAAGTTCAATGTCAGCTCCAACTTCAGCAATCTTGGTGTCTTTAGAAGCCTTTGCTGTTTTGGCAACATTTTCCACATCAAAGTCCAATGCTATTCCTTTGACGAGGCCCTCAAGCATCTACACAGAGAACACACTGATTACACCCTTGTCTATCACGAAAAGAACTAACTTAAGTTGCTTAACCAAATCAAGTGGGGCCTTCCGGTGATAAAAGTGACAACTTTCCAAGAAACAAAACAAGAAACAAACACTCAAAAGGAGGATTATCGACTGGAATTCTGATCCAACTAGCAGAATAAGGACATCGTGTTCGTACTAGCATAGCAAGGAAATTGGAGAACCTGGAATATTCGAGCTTAAAAGGTTCACACAAAAGAGCTATGTTGTATTCAGTTCGAACACCTAGGTTTTTCTTTTTCCAAAAAGAACAATTTATGAATCCTTCTCGACTCTGTTTCATTGTCTAATGAGCATAAAAGAAACACAGAAACAGTTTCAAACTGTTCCCCAAAAATCATTTGCTTCAGGAAAGTTTCTATTAAAAAGCTCTAAAAACACCAAGGCAAATCTTCTTCCTTTTTCTTGTTTTTCCCCTTCAATTTTACGAACAGATAGCAAGCAGCTTTCAGAACATAATACTGCATAGGCCCTAAGAAACCAATCTCCAAAGTTTTTATTTTTGGAAACTATTAGACTTGATGTCCAATAACATGTCGAGGGACTTCGGACATGGAATAATATTTTCTTTGTTAGTGGACTACTACTACTACTACAGCAGCAGCGGTAAGTAATGCTGACTTCTAAAATGGCCTGGCCAGGTACAACAAAGAACGCCTTACTAGTTGCTAGAGTGATCTAATCCATATTGGAGGTGCGAAGGGTCCAGATAAAAAAATAATGAGGTTTCTAGATGTAAGAAAATACAAGATTGTCTTGTGTTTACCACATGATACAACCCGAGAAAGCACCTCAACCGGAAAATGTTTGGGCGGTCAAGGCTTTGATGAGTGCAAATTGAGTATTTGTCCGGATGGTTAAGGGGATATTGTGTAGGAATCTTACACGTACATAAGAAGGAAACAAAATGAGGTCGGAACAACACTTGCTGTTCAGCAACCAGAGCAAGTCAAACTAAATGCGTTGCACTTAAAGGTTTTTAATGTTCAACCTTGACATAGAAAGGAATTCAAGAGGACATCATGTGAGAAACAATTATTTTCTACATGAACTCAGATAGATCACATTCTACCCCAGCATTATACTGTTACGAGGTAATTACTATGCTAAGCTATAATCACAGTTCCCAACAAGAAGTTCAGTACCAGCGATCCGATGGCAATTAAAGCCCGGAATTTTGAGTCAACTTCGAGGTTTTCCGCTTCCGCAATCTGTCCAAAAACATTTGGAAACTTTTTGTCAAACTTCCTACTGAATACGAAAAAATTCTGCCTAAAAGCTTGAGTTGAGGTGTTATGCTGCTCAATTATGCGATTCAATTTCAACTAAAAAATGGTTGGAATGTAAAGCCCTACCTCAAGAGCTGCTGAGAGAACTTGGGATTGGCCTTCTTGGTCCTTGCTTTCAATCAACAGCACAGAATAACTGTAATGCTCATCAAATGACAGCTCAAGAATCAAAGATGGAAAAGGAGCATGACTTAAACCACAATGAAATAAAAAGTTGAAGCCAAATTCGACCAAAAACAAGATCAAAGAAGGAAAAGGAACATGTCCCAACCCACAATTTAAAACTGATACTTGAAGCCAATATCGACCAAACACAAGGTATAGTTTTGATACACCAGTGTGCACCAGATAAGTAAGTATCAATCTATCCCGGTTAACAACAAATAAACTTCGCAGCAAGACTTAGTTCAACTTACTTGAGGATCAAAGTAGCATAAGACACTTGCACATTCTTATTTGGAGATGAACAACAACTTGAAAATGCATCAAGAATCTACAAAGGTCAATAAACAGACAAATCAACAAGACTTTAGATTCAATAGGAAAACTACTATAACAGCACATGCCAGCCCAGAGGCTAAAAGTGCTCCATACAACTTATTCCTAGTTACAAGAATGACAGGTAAAAGAGGAACAAAAAAGGTGAACGCATGTGAAACTGAGGAAGAAAGTTAATCTCAAGAGGCAAAAGGTGTTGGGATTTGTCCCACATCGGTTAATTATCTCCTTCAAAACTAGTATATGAGCCTGGGTGGCCTCTCCACTCTTTGCCAACTGGTTTGGAATTGGATGCTTTAACATGGTATCAGAGCTAGGATTTCAGAAAACTTGTTCCCCCTTGTTTGTGCCATAAGTGCACCATTGTTTGTTGTGATCCACGTCTTATGGATCATTTGTTCACCTCTCCACGTGCGAGTCGGGGGTCGCACGTGCGGGGGAGTGTTGGGATTTGTCCCACATCGGTTAATTATCTCCTCCAAAACTAGTATATGAGCATGGGCAGCCTCTCCACTCTTTGCCAATTGGTTTGGTCCGTTTGGAGTTGGATGATTTAACAAAAGGAACATACTAACCTCACTGCGATGCTTATGCAACAATGGATAGTAGCATGAATTCTTGAAGAGGTTAGTAACAGCACGTATACAGGTCAAAAGATTTGCTGGAAGGGGAGGACTTGAGGTAACATTGTTAATCGTCTCCATCAGCACATCTGGATAAGAGGAGAAAAAAGGTATCCGATAAATGCCAAACTTGAACAAAAACATAACAGAGGGGCATGCACCACAATATTCCAAACGAATCACAAAAGCTTAAGCATGTGTTTAGGGCCTGTTCTTCAGCCCGAACAGCTTAAGGCCCCGTTCTCTGGTAATCCACCTAATGAGGCCCGAGCTTTAATTCCATTTGAGTTGTGATGAAAATTACAGATGGCTGCACATAAAATAGTGTCTAAAATAGCACGTGGGAGTCTTAATAAAAGAGATCCATTACAACAATTGTCATAAACAAAAGAGAAACAAAATGTATATCTCTCAAGAAGATACCACTTTTATCCACAAGCTTGAGTAGTCTAGTAGCCCCATCCGGGTGCAGAATGATCATCCTCAATAGGTCGATCACTGCAAACACAGAATACATGAAATTAACCAAGTGAATGGAATTAAACCTTCAGCGAACACAAACAGCAAGTTTTTTACATCAATACTCTAAACAAAAACCCATGATCCAATTGAAGTCAACTCCTGCAAGCTATCCAGAATTTTACGAAGAGGATCCAAACCCAATAAGAGGAGAGTACTATGAAAGACCTACCACTGCCACCATTGTTTTGATGTTCTAATACATACACAGTGACCCATGCCTAACACCCCAGTAACTGAAAGACTTTTACAGGTCTATAAGGCTGGTCAGGTGCATTACAGGCAAATAACCCGTGAGCAGATGTGTTTTGTGAAACTAAAAATAGTACAACATTCTTCATCAGAGTCCCTAACTCAAAAGGCTTAATCCAAACTATTTAAAACATCACGTACTGATCACAATGAAACGAAAACCTATCCAAAAGGCAGCCTAAGAAAGGAACCAGAAACTAAGGGCATTTTACACTATCAAAGCTCACCCGGAAATATCATTGCAATTGGCCATGATTTTACCAATTTCAGCAACAAAGCAATATCAATGTCTGAAAATATACTGGAGTGATAATGTGATGTGTCCTTCAGAATGTTGATAATAGCACCCAATCTCGAAACCTCAAGCTCTGTCAGCGACAAGCCTTTTTGTTCCTTCAGAAGATTATCAAAAGATCTCTCATTCAACAGCTATAATATACTCTTTTGGCACCAAAAGAAATGTTAAACAGCTATATAACATTTTATGGGAGGTCAATATTTAAAAATTATATAATATTCTCTCACACACAAAAAATGTTTTCTAGGACTTCAATTCGGTTTTTATGGGTTCTCTCTTTTTCTTTATAACTTTCACTTGTCTGTTCAGAAAATGTAGAATGAATTTGACTCTCTCCATAGAGTTAGCAAGCAAAAAGCGGATCACCGCACATGATGGCTCACAGAAAAACTGAATACACGCGATCTAAAGAGAAATAACAGTTTAATAGGAGTTGAGTTTTGTTCACCCTCCACTTAAGAGGGGAACATTACCCTCCTTCCTATTGGTTGAAATGGTGTGGATCCCACCACAAAGTGACGTCATGCTTACCAAAAAGTGTATTGCACGGTAAACATGACATCACATTGTGGTGGGATCCACACTATTTCAACCAATAGGAAGGAGGGTAATGTTCACCCTCTTTTAAGAAGGGTGAACAAAATTGCACTCGTTTAGTAGTACTTAAAGGGGGGAAACCCACCGGCTTAGAGAGTAGAGCACTGTTAAACTCTAAAATCTTTTTGAGAATCCCATCAAACTGTGCCGCATCAAAAACAAGCATTCCTTTCTGGAAATCAGAATGAAGGTAAAAAAAAATTAGGAACATAGGAAACTGGATGGTAGAATTTCTAGGATACAAATTATCGTATGCTACACAGACTAAGTTTGAAACAATGGACAATGGTTCCTTCACGATCCTCCCATTTTTCACATCAAAGTGCCCAAACTTGACAGACATACAATTTCAGATAATGCACTTGAAACAACCGACAAGATAGGAAACGGAGCACGGCTTAGGAATAAAAGAAAACCTAAAAGTGCATACCTTGGGAATATGCTTGAAAGTAGGTTTTGATGAGGTAGCTGTAAATTTAATCAAAAAATTTAATGATATCAGGAGAATTATCATTGACGTGGAAAACTACAAATTAACACTTTTCCTTCTCCAAAATAACCAAAGCAAAAAACCATACCGTACATGTTGGATGATCCTCCTGGTACATAAGCATTAGCTGAAATGTTGAAACATAGCAGATTTGTCATGTGAAAATGAAGCATATCGGGAGATTCCACAGCATCAGAGAACTACAGAGGCCATAAAGCATCAACCACAACAAGATACTTACAACCAGTGTAGGGATCACGAAATGCTGAATCAAGAGCAAAATCTCTTTGTCCTGAATTTTGGAGTATAAATTCCACAATTTGCTGACGATAGGAAAGAGGAAGATTCTCCTTCACAAGCCACTTATCAGCTGTAGCATATGGATTATCTGGAAGTAGCTCACCAATTTTTTAATCACTTGGCAGTTAAAAAATACATACAAGATTTCTACAAGGAAAAACAATAAAGCAAGTCAAGCAGAATATAGGATACTTGGCACACTTTACAAGAGCAGTCTACACAAACGAAATGAGACAGTTAGAAATCCACAGCCAAATGCACTACCAATGCGGTTCCATATGATATATGTGAATGAACTTTGTATGATATATGTGAATGAACTTTGTATCCAGTCCAAAAGCATAAGCTGTTACATGAAGATATCCTCTTATCCAACATTAATAAGTCATAACCCACTCCATACCCAAGCAATGTGGGGTTAATGAGACTCACGTGGTACTGGCATTGCCTATCTAAGCACTCTTCTTATTAGTTACTCTCACACTTCCTCGAATTACACATCCTCACCCTTGAGAAGCGTCCTGACATTAAGACATCCCCCATGACTCTCCATCCCAAATCCAACTCATATTCCTTCCATTGAACCTTACAAATATAGATGGAGGGTTTCATTTTTCAGATCGGCTAGACACACGCATACAATTAAAACAATTAAAAGATAAGAGGTACAAGAAAAAGAGGATGAGAAGTCCGCCAAAGAAAATACAATACAAAAGGAAGAAGCGAAACAAAACGAACTTGTCCTTAACACCTCTTCCATTTCGCTCCAACCAATAAGCCAAAAGATCAAAACATAATGCAAGACCATAAGCTTTTTCTTTCTTGTTGCTTCCAAAACCTCTAAAGTTTGTAAATAGCATTTGGACGCCTTTCATGAAATCTATTGTGTTCTTTTTTTTTATAAGGAAAATCTATTGTGTTCCATTGAGTCTCTGACTCCATTTTGCTCCCGTCTCTGCAACATTCAATGACTATGTCCTACCCCTTTTTCTGATAAGGGCAAAATTAAGTTGCACGATGGTCTATAAGTCTACACGAAGGTCATATATGAGTGTTAATCATGCAAATGCAGGGTGATAAAAGAGTGGACTAGAAAGCCCGAACCTTTGTTTACAACGATTAGCTCGAGACATGCACTATCATGCCCATCATTTCCCAGTGGCCAAGAGGCCTTTGGCCCAATGGCATTAGGGGTTGCATTTAAGTTCTAGGAGGAGGTCAGGAGTTCAATCCTCCCCAAAGGTGTTTAGATAATTTGATTCGAAAAGGGAGAACCATCGTCAATTGGTGTTGTATGCGTAAAAGGGATGCGGAGACAGTTGACCAACTTTTTATTCATTGCCTGGTGGCTTGGGAACTCTAGACTTCGGTATTTTCATGGTTTGGGATGCAGTGGGCTTTGTCGAAGAATGTTATGGAACTCTTAATTGCTTGGAGTGGTGCTAGAGTGGGAAAGAGAAGGAAGCGAGTTTGGGCCTTGATTCCGCTTTGTTTGATGTGGGTTTTATGGCGTGAAAAAAACTCTAGATGTTTTTAAGGGGGCGAAAAGCCTTTGTTTAGAATTAAAAGTTTTTTCGTGAATAGCTAGTATAGTTGGGACAAGAGAAAATGTAATCCTTTCTATTGCCCAATTTTTAGAATGGTTTGAATTTTTCCTACCATAGGAGAGTGTGAAGGGCATTAGGGCCTTTTGGTCTTGCGGCCTTTCTTGTATTCGGGCGGCATTCTCTTTATGCCTTTTTTTGATAAATTACTTATCAAAAAAAAAAAAGGTGTTAATCTACATATTCTAACAATATTGCCTTTCGCAGATAAAAAAACAAAACCTTCATTTCACAGTGGATAGCCCAATTCTTTTTTTTTTTTTCCCTTATAAAGAAGTTCTCAGTTAACCTATATCTAAGGACCCATTAGTTGTGCAGCAATACAGATTGAGTCATGTAACAAGATTGCATATTTGAGCAGAAGTTAATATTATGGAAACAAATAATCACCATCGACCAAGTTAATTTACGAAATTAATGGAAACAATAGCTTTAGGTTACCCTACCGATGGATAAAACAAGGCTAGGGAGCAATTAGTTACCTGATCGGTTGTAAGGCAATTTACGAATAGGCTCACCATCTCCAATGTCGACATCGAATACTGAGCGAAGACATTTAAACTGTTATGGCAAGAATGAGCAAGAAAACGATGGATGAATGAAACAGAAATCAGCCAGATTGAAAAACCTAACCATAATCATATTGAAGCCCATCAAGAATAGGACGCTTCATGCTATCATCAGGTCCATCAACAACTTCACCAATCTGAATAAGGATAGATAACTCCAACTATAAACATTTCTCCACTGACAAAAGTTACATAATGGAGAAGAAGCTTAAGAATAAACAACATAACCACATAAAAACTAAATACCACAGGCAAATACCAGTTTAGAAATGCAATAGTCCTTTATAACACATGTAAACTACCATAAAATAATCACACAACATTCAAAACCATGGAACAAACATAAGTTTAAGTGGTGAGGAAACTAGCAGTCACTGGTACACTAGTACGGTGCAAGACATCTCTGCAAGCATAAATCATAACTTTACAGGGTACCCACTGAATAGGTTCAAAGCAGCCAGCTGATGAAAATGCACAACCTGGCTCGAAGGAAGCTAGCAAGAACAAGAATTGTTTTACCCTATGTTAATTGAACTTGAGATGAATATCAGGTGAGGGTGCATGTTAAACTACTACTGAATCCCTGCTTGGGATACAGGAATATGTATCCAAAATTAAGTACACATACTTTTTTAGTGGACATCCTGACATTGAAGTAGTGTGTAACTATTTCAGAATGTACTAGAAACTATACAAGATTTACAAGGAGATTTCCGTTTGTCATCCATGTGAGAAGTTACAACTTTTCGGAAACTGTACAAGATTTAGAAGGAGAAGCAGATTTCCATTTGCCATCCATGAAATTTTTTCTTTACAATCCAATGCTAATAACCATACATTACAGTTTATCAACATATCGGCCATCACTTTATAATCTGTAAATTTCCATCAGATGTAAGGATAAACTACGAGTCTGAGAGCAAAAAGGATCCAACAATTACTGCACACGAACTTCAGAAAACACGGCAGGAACTTTATAGAGCAAGGGATGACAATTTCAAAAGTCAAATCATAGAAGGCTGACAAAACAATGCAGAGACAGTTTAAATGATTGGTCGAAGTAGACAGCGGTCGTGCAAAATTAACCCAGAGACAAAGGGCTGAAAAGTTAATAACGTAAGTGTACGGACCTTATCCCACTTCTGCTCCCTCAAATTCCATGCATATGCCACACCATTGTCCCCTTCTCTGACAACCTTTGTCTGACCATCACTTTTTCCTGATCACCACAACATTGAAGTTTATAAGCATTTCTGAGCACAAATGCACAACAGCTTTTCTGCGACCTACTTGACCACTCAACTAGTGAAAGGACTTGTGTCCATCAGATTATGTTTTCCTTACTCTTTTTACTTGATATAGGAGTACTCACAGTATCAAATGGCACACACTAAATACGGACAAGGTATGCGTGTTTCACTACAAATGCAGTTCAGATCAAGGAAACTAGTTTCCTCGACTCAAAGTATCTGCCCATGCAACTACTGAAGCATCAGCTATCAGAATGTTCTTATACAACAGAACTGTGGTAAAATAATTTAAAATTTTCTTGAGATGGACATAAGTAGGAACAAACTGGGAAGATTGCAACAATAATAGAATAAAGGAATGGACCTGGAAGCTGTAAAGCCTCTAGGCCTGGTAAGTCCTCCAATTTTAATCCTCCAACTTTCTTCCTAGAAGAACAAGAAGACAATATTAGGCAACGCTGGCAAGCCATAGAGGCGGAGAGGCCGACAGAATGCTTAACTAGCAATAAATCCAATATCATATCACTCAGGCTACAGAGGTCAATGGAGATACACAATGGACCAAAATGCATAAAAATTTGAATTTGAAAGAAAGGAAAACATAAAGGGACCTGATATAAAAGGAAGTCATTATCCAAGAATGATACTGCAGTACTCAATAAGCCTTGATTTGTAAATTGCACAAAGCCTATGTTACGAAGCATAACTACTTAGTTTGAGGCCTTCAGACAAGAAATTGATATCTGAAGTACCTGCTAATCTTGTAATGAGAAAGTTGAGAAGCAAATGATTCAAGCTCTGACAAGTCAGCAATCTTATCGTTATTTACTGTCCAAATACGTACAACTCCATCGGAACATGCAGTCACAATGTCACCATTTTCCAAGAATTTCACATCCCAAACACAACCAGGATGCTCTATACTCTGTATACAAACTCCATCTGCAACACAAAATCATTTTCCCAGGTAATGAAACAACCTCAATTCATAAATCCAAAATTTAAAGTTTCAAAGAAGGAAAGCAAAACATAACACAACTGTCATACCAGCAGTTAATATAAAAAGTACTTGTAGAAAATTCATCATCCACAGAACTGTTATATTACAAACTGGAGGAGCTGCGTGCTTCCTTAACATGAAATTCTTATTAGGGACTTGAATTACTGTGATCACAACTGATAATAACATGATTTTGACAAAAATACCCCTAGATAATGAAGTAAATGCAAGCTTCCAAACAGTTCTTCTCATCAGCAGGGCTTCCTCCTGATAATTTTTTTGATCAGCATTGCTTCCTCCTAACAACCAACCAACACCCCACCCACTCAACCCAAATTGTTTTCTCATTCAATGTAGTGCCAATGCAAAAATCGAACATGCAACTCTTCACCTTCTCTCTTTCCATTTGACCCTACATATCAGCTCATAGGTGGTAGTTAAATGATACCAAATTGACAATATTAGAGCCCTTCAACCGTAATACACAGATAAGCTCCATTCATTTCTTCATTAACATTTAAAATGCCAGTTGACTAGTACCAGTAGGGGCTTAATGCTAATTAGCGGATATGATGATGCTATGCTCCCTCATCTAAAGAACATCTCAAGTATCAGTTCTCAGAAGTTATTTCCCTTGAACCAAAATTCTTCCACAGTATCACCATGCCTTCCATTTGATTAATCGAAACCGATAATCATTCTCAACCATTTTAGGTAGCAAAGCTAAGTGGTGGAATCACAAATACAGGTAGTTCTAGTGTCAGTGTAGAGAAACCAAAACAAGTCAAAGAGAACCTCACAAATTTCTAATAAGCCACAATGGATGGCAAACTCAGATAGTTGAAAAATATGAAGCTGAAAAAGGAAAATAAAAACCTTTCCATATCTTCGCAAAGCAGTCCTCACTGCCACTGACAATCAATCCAGAAACATGTGAATCCACAGAGTAGACAATGGAAGTGTGACCAACCATCTCCGTTAAAACTTGACCACTAATTGCCCATAACCTGATGGAACTGTAAAAATAGAACCAAAGCCAATATTACTGACAAGTTGCAAAAAGATGAGTAGGAATAATGCTGGAACTAGATTAAGGAGTAGGGCAACAGTATAATAGAGAATGTGAATTGCTCAACTCTAGGAACAAAAGAAGCATGCACAAATTGAGGGAACTATTATGCTTCAAGATAAATAACCAAGTAGAACACCATCATCAGGGCGCAATAATTAGCTTTATATTCAAGAAACAGAGTAAACTAGTTCGGGTTTATGATTACACAAGCATCAGGAAGTAACCAACTACATATCCACTCAAACAATAATTTGCAAGCCAATTCAAAACTAGGCATCAACCATTACAATCTACATTATACGGCAACAAGGCTGAAAAATATGCAGTGCAGAGTTACCATACAACACTTTCCTAACTGCACTGTTCGGTAGGAACCATGAGCACATTCCCCTTTTACCCGTCTGCTTCTATTACCATAAGATCCAGCTGGTTTTTTTTATAAACAAACAAAATAACATAAAGAAAGCATTAAAGGAGTGCCACCCCTATACAGAAAGGCCAAAAAAATGTAAAAGGTCCTACATACTCCTGTGAATACACATAAGATCTACGAAGTCCACAAATCGGCCCAAAGAGGGATTAAGACTTGCAATTTCGAAGTAAGCAAGATGCTAACAGAAGAACTCTTAGATCCAGCACGACGATCAGTAGACAATCATACATTGATATTTGTCAAATTCCAACAGGAAGGAAAAGTATGAAAGGTCAACCTTCCTCCAGACTGATTACATGAGAAACACAAGAAACAATCAAAAGAGAACAGTGCTCAAATAATCTGTAAAATACAAAATACTAAGAAGATCATGGCTGCACAGCCCTTCTTTTTTTTTTTTTTTGAAAACCACAGCCCTTCATTGACTCACTTTGGAAACTCGTTTCATCCCTAATTGTCATTGAGCATCCACTCCAATTTCCACCACCTTTCTCACCCTTGGAATGTATCATTAGCTGTTTATATAAGGACTCTTCAAATTTTCTTTGATGCAGGACATATGTTCAACACCCCGGGTACCCCAATTAGATAACTAGAACCCTACAGCTTTTAATGATGTTCGGAAAAAACCGCTCAAAGTTGACAACAAAGAAAAGCTTGTGCCTCTAACATGAATAGCATACAGATGCCTTTTTTCCCCCTCTCTCAATTTCATTCCAAGTAGATTCCTAACTAATACCATCTTATATCGACAAGTTATCCAACCTAACATATGTTTCAAATGTTCCCGCTTGGTCCACGCCCACATTTGGATCCATTCTCTTTACATCCTAAGATTAAGGTCCGGTGCCTAGATCCATACTCAAGCCCCATACCCAAGTGACATATCATCACGTAATACAAATTGACAGTCAAATTCCGAACTTACGAGGAACCATATCTGGGCATGATGATGGCATAGGTATAGCTTATGACATTGGCAGTTAAAATACCAAGACTAGCACTTGGCAACTGTCACAGAGTCACATCAAAAGCAGACCCCGCATTCCGAGCAAGCAATTCATCATCTAAACCACAGAGAGATATGAAAAACCTTACCCATCATGGGATGCAGAAATAATTCCTAAATCAGGCATCACAGCTAGGCTTCTAACAGTATCTGCACAGTTGTCAAAACCAAGTAGGCAAAAAGAAGATAGTTTTTCAAATTTAACAAACAGTAATAGCAATGCTAACAGAAGCAGAACAAGCAAACCTGTATGCCCTACGAAAGTATGCACGCATGTCCTTCCTCTCCAAAGCTTTAAAGTTGTGTCACTTGAACCTCAAGCACAATAAAACACAGTCAATACTATGAATTGAACCCAAATCAACTTATGGTCATTGGTCAACATAATGACTAAGAAAGAAAATTAGGAATTTGCAGGCAAAGGTTGCACAAGAAGAGGACCTTCACAATCACACTAGAAAAGATTATCTCATAGACTCATACTATTTTAATCAATCATACCTGTAACAAGCTCGCCTGAAGGCAACTTTATAACAGATTGAATTGCTGCTTTATGAGCCTCCCAAGACTCAATGGGTTGACCTTTCCTCCATCTTCTTAATGTACTACAATAAGGAAGCGCCAATGATACACAATATAGCATTATCAGCGCCAACGATACACAATATAGCATTTTCTCAAAGCCGCAAATTCACTGACAAGGTCAAAATTTATTTATTTTTGATAAGTAAATAAATATATTTAAGAAGGCATAAGGGAATGCCACCCGTATACAAAAAGGCCCTATACACCACCTAGTGAAAAGAACAACACAAACCACTCTAGAAAATGATCAAGGGAAGGATTACACTCTCCCTTGTCTCAACTATACAAACTACTAACCACAAAACTTTTAATTTTAAACAAAGGCTTTTCGAAAAATCTTGAATTCCTCTCACCCCAAATAGTCCACATCAAACAAAGAGGAATCATAGCCCAAACGCGCTTCCTCTTCTTGCCCACTCTAGCACCCCTCCAAGCGATTAAAAGCTCCATAACATTACTCGACATAACCCATTGTAACCCAAACCAATATAACACCGTAGACCAAGGTCAAAATTTAAAAAAATCAATTTGTATTATAAAATGAGTAAAAAAAAAAGCATATAACTATACCATACAATACCCCATCAAGATTTGCAACAAAATTTAAGATTGTGACCTAGCACCAATGGCGGACACAAAGGGGTACTAGGGGTTGCACGGGTCCCTGCACAACTCCAAATATTCGCATTAATTTGAAAGTTTATAGGCATTGGCCCCTGTAAGGCCCTTGGGTGCATAAAAATTCTTAAAATTCCCATATATGTGTGGAAAAGAAACACCCTAAAATTTCAAGTTATCAACCATTTTTTGGTTGCGCCTGTAAAATTAAATGACGATTAGAAATATACACACAATTTTGTCTCTTCGTCAGACTTAGCAAGTGACAATATGTACTTATGTAATATACTTTCTGTTATAATGTAGACTCAATGTTGTGAAGCGGATTACCAAACCAAACCGAGCCTTGTGTCCCAATCAATTGGTTGTGAAGAGGATTCAAGCCACAAAAAAGATCAACTCTGAACTCTACGTATATGTGAGGCTAAACTAGTCTTCTTACTACCAGATCTTGTTGTAAACAGGAGCCTTGTGTGTTGCGCATGCACGATCAATAACTATCTACAATTTCCAACAACTGAAAGATTGTCCATTGGTATAGAGTTCTGATAAAAGTGAACGGACGACTGCACGTAAGACATAACAACCACCGTACCCAAAAGGAAGGGGACACTAGTTGGCATATAACCTATAAAAGTTGCTTCTTGTCACCTTAATCATACGGAAGTGGAAATTTAACATTCGAGGATACTTGGGGAAAATGCACATCTTAGAGATATAATATGAATCAACGCAAAACCAAACAATCAGCGCCAAATCTTCAGACTAAGCTCACTGATAAAGTAATTGATGCAATCTCTAGTAGCAGGATAGACTCCCAAAAGAACTCAAATGCAACACGTAAATCCTCATTCCAAACCTACGGATTTAGTTCACTAACAGCAGCACATATGCACAAAGAATCCGCACAATTCTCATTTACCAAACAACACAGAATCCCACATGAAAAAAAGAAAAAGAAAAAAGAGATGCAACAGCCATAAACCATCAGCACGAAGCTCACCAATCAACCGAAGCCGACACAATGTCCGACCCGTCCAGCGCAATGCCGGTGACCTGCGATTGATGTCCCTTCAGCGTCTGCACGGCCTCACCGGTCCTTAAGTCCCAAACCAAAACAAGAGTGTCCATCCCACCGGACACAATCCTGCCTTCTGGAAACTCCTCATCCGGCGAAACCCAAGCCAGTGGCCCCACGAAACTGGTGTGCCCTAGTAGTATTTTCGACGTGTCGTAGTTTCGGTTGTTCGATGGGTCCAGCAACCAAACCCTAATTGTTTTGTCTCTCGACGAAGTTGCTATGCCAACATTGCCACAAACGCATATACCACGAACCTAGAGTAAAAATTGATTAGGTTCAGTAACAGTGTGCGAAAGAACTCAAATTGATTTCAAAAGGAGGATCGGATAGATACTTACGTCGTCGTCGTGACCTCTAAGTTCAAGGCTCAGCCGGTACTCTGTAGGGTCGATATCCATGGAGAGAGAGCGAGAGAGAGCAGAGAGAGTAGGGTTTTAAATAAGGGAGGGAGGGTTTTCCGGTGAGAGAGGTCTCTGTGTTTTCTTCTCTGTAATCGGCGGCAGTATCGCTTCTTGCCTTCTTCTCCAAGTTGATCTTACGGAATAGGCCCCACAGGGGACCCGTTTAAGGATAACGGGTCAAACACTAGATATTGAACCACCCGAATTACCAGACCGAATAGAACCCGAGAAACTTAGACTGGGCCACCGTGGGCTGGACTGAAAGACCCAAGTTTGAGGGTCCAAATCAAACCCATTGGTTGGGACATGGACCGAGACCTCAGACAATCTTGAGGTTCTTTTTCATTTAAGGGAAAATGACGGTCAATGACGTGTTTGATAATTAATATCTGCCAATGACATTTTCAGCATTAACAAATGTTCTTAGTTTGTCCTTTACGGGTATTAATTATCAAAACACGTCCTGAGCTGTCATTTTTTAATCAAAGACAATCTAAAATATAATTAAAGAAAATACAATCTAAACTATTTTGAGATTGACTTTGTGATGGTATATGCTAATATGCATAGCTTTCCAATCGAATAATAGACCCTTTCAATTAAAACAGTCGTTGTCACTGTTGCCTGTCTTTTTCGATTCATATTAGATTATATGGTGGTAAACTATGCCTAAGAGAGCAATTTTTTTTTTCCTGGTCAACTAAATTATATATAAAATTTAAGAGTACGAATATTCTCTCTTACTTTTTCTCCTAATACGAACCACCATAATTAACATTTCGTCTCCTCAATTTTAGTTACATTACACTTATAATGACTTATATATAAACGTGCATACACACCAAACCGATCTACTTATTATAGTTGATGCTCGATGGAGAGCACTAGAGTTGGATGGATGCCGATCGAGTGCTATAAAAGGGTGGAGCGAGGGATTGAAGTGGAGAGAAGAAGGTCACACTCTAGGCAAGAAGGAAATTGGAGTTGGAAGAGATTTTAAAGTTAGGGAAAATGCTCAATTGTTTTTTGGTCGGATTTGGGATTAGAGAGTTTTTTTAAGTAGGCCAGGTAATTTTTTATTTCACAAATGGTTTGGGGCTGGACAAGTGAAATGCAACTATGGAAGTAAAGTATGCTAGCAACCAGGGACGGAGCCAGAAATTTCATTATACGGGGGGCGACCATGTATGCGAGATAAAAAAATAAAAATAACCATGGATAGCAATGTAAATGCATTAAAACTAAAAAAAGTACAAAATAGCAACACTCCGTACCTAATTATGATTTTCAAAAATTAACAGATTGCAAAAGTAGCAACGACTTACCTAGGGCTGCTAAACGAACCAAACAGCTCGAGCTCGGCTCGACTTTTAGCTTGTTTAAACTCGTTTAAAAAAAATAAGCAAAGTTCAATCACGTTTTTTTGTTTGTTTATGAATTCAAGCCAAGTTTGAGCATATGAGTGTTTGGCTCGATAAGCTCGTGAACAAAGAGATCATTCTATAAATCTATATTATAAAATAGAGCAGTTTTTTTTTTTGAAAATGTCCAGGCATACAAATAAGAACAACATTTATATTAATTGGATTACTCTTCATTAAAATTGTAGGTATGTGATTAAAAAATGAACAATAAAAGAAAACCTAATTATTGCTTTCCTTACCAAATATCTATGTCCTTTTTTTGTAATATTTATTAATTTTCCCCTCTATCT
>JAOTQK010000003.1:18462801-18481306 GCA_025642025.1 Rhododendron ferrugineum
TAACCATCGACCAATCGCACCTCTCCAGCTCACGAACACTCACACGTAAGCTACCCACGCGTACTTTCGGACCCACACCGTGCAATTTCGACCGCATGATTGAACAATAATCTCTTCCAGGGAAGAATCTTTTGTTCGATCTTGCAGCCAACATGACACGTACGTTGGCAGGCTGCTATGGTTGCCTTTGTTGCCACAGATATATGCTTCAACCGTTTTACAAAATCAAAAAGCTACTGGATCAGAAATTTTCTCAAGCTCCATTTTGCCAACATTCCTACTACTAGAAGAATAGCATACCACAACGCAACCACATTTCATTTCAGTTTATATCTGACTGGCTAGAATGCTAAGATTGCCTTCAAAGGGCACACACAACCCTCACATTTCCTAACTGCTGATCAAAACATCAGTAAAACATTCAATCTCGGAAGATAATCAAGAAAACTAAATTCGTGATTAGTAAGAGAAAAAATCTATTCAGATAAATAAACATGATAAACATAGCTATTTTACATCTTCTATGCCTAGACACCATGATTGAATGGAATGAATGCCTAGTCATCTGTTATGTTTCCAAACAACATGCATGAATCCTATTCCTTGCCTTCAATTCAAGACACAAATTAGAAGCAATGCTTTAGAATCATACATACTATGTAAAAATCAAATCAAATTACCGGTACAAGACCAGCATTGCATTCAAGGATTTGGAGGATTTATGAGCCTCCGAAGAATCACAGTTCTAGCCCTTCGAACATCCCGGATGCACATATCAGTTTGTATCCCCAAATCATCCACATTCTTCCTAAATACTTCCATCTTCTTCTTTATCTCCTCTATTCCAATCTTCACAGCCTCTTCTTCGATAACAAAGTCGACATTACCCAACAGAGATTCAATCTGAATCTCCAACCGTTCGATAACTACCCGAATATTATCCAAGTCCTTGATCACAATGCGAGTCCCCACTTCCATCGACCGAACAACATCCTTCTGTCCTTTCACTGCATCCTCGTATTTCTTCCAAAGCGAATCAATCCACGCTCCCATAGACCCCAGCGGAACGGCACTTGCGGCAGCCAGAGCAGCGGCCACTGGGGGTGCTGCAATGGCCGCAGCCACCACCGAGCAAATCAAAACTGCTGTGACCGTGGCGGCGAATATCATGCTGGAAACCCTTCTCCAAGTCTGAGTTGTCCTGAGCTTCTTGTCAAGCTTCTTCCTTCTGGTTTGTAACTTATCAAGCATCGACGTCTGGTTACTGTAAACGGATTGGAAAATCTTGGTGAACTCGTCGGTGAAAGGATCACCTGTAATGGCAAAGCCAAAAATTAACATCATTATTAGACACTACTACAACAAACATAAAATTTGCAATAGACAACAATAACTAAAGAAAACTTTGTTGCACTCATAATAAGAACAAAAATAACTTGGTTTGTCTTGCTCATGAAATAAATTTTCAGGTTTTTCTATCATTCTTGTTAACTTTTTGAACTCCGCATGTGCCGTGCTTGGAGTATTATCTTTTTTTTTACAGCCGATCCCAAGCCCGGATACGGAAGGAGGCTGACAGCCAGCACGTAAAAGCCCTGTCAGATCTCTATGACATATCCTAATATGAATTAGTTTGGTCTTATGAACTTTTTGCATCTCTAGCTCAAAAAATATTTACTTTTTGGGTTAGTGATGAAAATTGAGCAGAATCAAAAAACTAACAGAACTAATTAGTTAGTAGTACCACTTTATAACATTTAATCCAGCTTGTAAACATTTTAACCAAACATGGATATTTTTTCCCCTTTGATATACTACCATCGAATCGAATGCTCATATCTGGTCAAACAAACAGGTCGTATGCGTGTAAAATTAAAGCTGCAAATTTAAACAGGGAAAACCGGGGCCTCGAATTTACCTGCGGCCTTGAATTTCTTCAACTCCTCCATGGTTTTAACAAACTTCTTCCCTTCCATCCCAGACTCCTCATCAAACATCCCGAGCGCAACCAGAATCAGCAACTGGCTGTCCCTGGCCCTCTTCAAACACTTCTCCAACGCAGTACAAAAATCCAGCGTCTGCAAGCTGTTCTCAAAGTACTCCTCGACCAGCTCAAACAACTCGGGGGTTTTCCATATGTCCTGCTTGCACTCGAGGATGACTTTCACCACTTCCTGGTTCATTTCCATGAGGCATTCAGTGACTTCTTTCATGGAATCGAACGAGAGGGCTTTGACTTCAACTCCAGTTGCCAGGGATGTGATGACTTGGTTGGTTCTAGCCTGGAGGGTTGCGTCGAAGGTTTGTAGGTCTTGGTCGAGCCTGCACGCGTCCTCGTACGAATCGAGGTCGGTTTTGAGGTGGATAATGTGTGGGGTGAAATTGATGGTGGTGGTTGCTGAAGTCTCTGAGGGTTTGGTCATGTGATTCCCCATTGATGAAAAAGAAGACTCAGGTATGTAGAAATTTGTGAAAAGGGTAAGGAAAGAAAATCACTCTGCTAATAGATCCTGGAACAACCCTAGGAAACCCAGATGTAATTGTCTCAGGAAGTGTAAAAGGAACAAAAAGATGATACCCAGAAAAAGAAAGATTCAAACTTGATAGATTTGTTTGGAAATGAGGTAGAGACAGGACGATAAGAACAAAAGAGTGACCAAGAAATAGACCCCCCCAAAAAACGATTTTTTTAAGATTGGTTTTGTAAGTTGGATGAATGAAATAGAATCAAGCTTTTGAAACTGGTGGATTTCGATAATACCCAGAAACAGAAAGATCAAAACTTGATAGAATTCTTCGAAAATAAGACAGAAGAAAGAGGTTACAAATAGAAATTGACAGAATGGGGAATTTTTTGTGAGCTGGGTTTTGTTTCTATTTCTAGGGAGGAAGGTTTTTGTAAGGACAGATATGAAGAGCGTTATTGGGGATGAAGGAACGAGGTGGGTTTGAGATTTTCCAGAGAATGGCTTGTACGCATGAAACAATTGACGGAAACGCTGGAAGCAAAGACTCCTGTTGAGTCTCTCTCTCTCTCTCTCTCTAAAACTGTGTGGGCGTTTATGTAGAGATCCAGTTGAAAACGCGGAAAGCAAGGGTCTAAACAGGAGAGAAACTTCGGCTTCAAGAGTGGGTAGTGAACAGGGGTGGGTAAGAGAGAGAGAGAGATATATATATATATATATATATATATATCTCCGGACGCGTGCTAGGGTGCTTTTCCCCGCGATTTCTTGGGTGTTGCTTTCTTTTTTTTTTCTTTTAAAAATTTTCTAAACTGGCCTCGAGGTGACGCTTAATTCGATTGAGACGTGTCCGTTGATTTCTGGCTATCGCTTTACGGGGGATTTTACTATTTCAAAGAGATACACTGTATTTCAAAACTGAAACCGTTTCCTTCTTCTGTCAGGTTTGTAACCTGCGTCTGTTCTGGAAAAGTATACGCTATGACGACACACATTCACCCAAACATTTTAAACAGGAATAATGTTACACATATAATAATTCAAACACAATCTCTAACATACATGTGGGGCTAACACCAAAACATATTCACAATTAAGAAAATCTAACGAGCTGATGAGCGACTATTCACATGCCGCTCAATATTTTATTTTTTCCAAAGCTGCTTCCACTTTCAAGTTTTACTAGGTCTATTGCTTCGACGGTTCACACGCTACTCAATATTTTATTTTTCCAAAGCTGCTTCCACTTTCAAGTTTTACTGGGTCTATTGCTTCGACGGTTCCGATTGGCCGACAACTCGACAAGCTTCTCCTCATGAAATCAAAGTTATAGCTACTTCTCTATCTCTCTGTGGTTCCGACCGGCCAATATGCCTTCATTATTCATACAGAGATCGAATTGCAGAAACAGTACCATTTGGAATCGTCGGTACTGTCATCTCGCCCGGGAGTGATCGGATTTTGCGGTACTTGCCGGTATTGGAGTCGGGAAGGTATTTGATGTGTGGGGTATCGGGTTCGCCCAATCTGGTATGTACTGATTGGTACGAAACGGAATTCATAGCCTTGATTCAAGGCTTAGGAGATTCTACAAGTTGAAGTAACTGTTATTAACAAGAGAAGTTCTAGAACCACACCCAAATGCACACTTACACACACAAGTGTGTGGGCTCCACACACACTAGCTCCACACACACTAGAGTGTCTAGTGTGTGTGGAACCCACACACTTGTGTGTGTGGGTGTGCATTTAGGTGTGTAAAATAAACGTGGTTCTAGAATTATTGTATTAACAAAGGGAGTTTTTTTTGGGGTAGTACTCTTACCTTGGAGGCTGCAATGTAATTAATAGAATGGCAGGATACTCGAGACCATTGTGGAGACAAACTTGAGGGAGGGGAAATTGGCACTTTGTAGCAACAAAGAAAAGGCTACCTATGCCAAACATGTTGGGCTTCAATGAGTTTTTTTAGCTTCAAAAATTGAAAATCTGACTCTGCAGCCTATACCAAACAAAGCATATATGACCGACCCATATCCACGTACAGAAATAATACTATTGAGATGCCGAAGCTATTTTTGGAACTTTTTAAGGGAAATAAATGAAGGATTTTTGGTCAGCAGCAAACAATCAAAGTGCTAATTACACTTGCCCTTGTTCGGTTGTGGGTTTTGAGTAGTGTTTTTGAATAAAGGTAGAGAGAGAAATGAGAATAATGATTGTGGAGAGAGGTATAAAGTGGAAAGAGAGAGTGAGAAATGAGAGTAATGATTGAAAAGTTAGAGAAAAAAAAAGTACAAAAGTTACTTTTTCCAAAATTTTGGTTTTGTGAGTTCCAAACCGAACAAAGCAAGGATTACAACTGCGCAAACGTTTGAGATTCCAAGTAAAGAAAAAAAAGCTAAAGACAGATAAATTTGTGTAAATACTTACACGCACAGGAATGAAAAGTGTGTGTAGAACTCTCCATCGCAAATGGAGTAACAGTCCAGTGGTAATCACCATGTACTCCCGCATATTTAATTGAGATTCAAAACTTTGCTAACTATAACTAACAATATTGACATTCGCCGAGGGAAAAAAAAAAAAAAAAAACAACTCTCCACCCATGTGAGTTTTTGCAAGTATGTAAAATTTACTTTTCGCTTACACCTAACAAAAACTATTGGTCCCTTGCTTTTCTTTCTTATTCCACATGTTCAAGGTCAGGAAATGAGAACCCCGGGGGCCGGGGCTTGTCCAGCGGGTAGAACTTGGGCCTCCAATCCATTAGGAGGTCTCAAGTTCGACTCTCGCCAACAGCGAGAGAATTGTGGAGGCTCCTATTTAGGGTTGCCCTACTATTGTGACGGCTCTTCCCCTTCCCAACTGACAACTAACCTACTAACTCTACTGTATATCGCTTGACCAAAAAAAAAAAAAAGAGTTTAAGGAATAACAAGCATCAAGGTTGGAACTTGGAAGTAGAATGGACCAAAACAAATTGGGCCAAGTTCATGTATTGCGAACTGCAGGGAACCAAAAAGAAAGCCCAAATCTTCCAAAACAGCCTAGGGCTTTTCTACTGTCCAACTATAAATTGCAACATGTGACTTGCTGGTTTCAGAATGTGCAAATCCTCTCTCTCTCTTTCTCTCTCTCTCTCTCTCTCTCTCTTGTGTGCGTGTGTATACATGTATATGCCTTCATAATCCCAGATAAGCTGGATTGAGTGCTTATCTGATTCATGGGAGGCGAAGAGAAAACTATGTGGAAGTTTCGCTGATAACGCCTTCTATTGTTACCAGAAGGCGTTTACTAGTAGCTTTTCCACACATTCCCACGATTTGTTTCTTTCTGCTTTTTGAATTTCTTTTTGGCTTGGAACAAGATTGAAGTTGACAATGGAGCTTGTATTGACTGTCAAAAAAAATACTAAAAATGTTTTATAATCGTTCTCGGTTTATAATTAGCCTCATCCAGTGAAATGTCCATTGCAGTTCCTCTTGTTTGGGTTTGCACAATACCCTTTGCTTTCAAAATGGGCTCTAATCATTTTTGCCTTTTGGTATCACTTGAAGAGAGAACTAAGAACCAATGGCAGCCACTTTGGGTCTAGCTCAGGTGATGAGAACTCAGACTTACAGAGGGAGAGTTTGAACAATGCTCCAATTGAGGCTGTTGGAGCTTTCCTGTTTTGTTTTGCGGCAGTGTAGTGTAGGACCTTGCAATTGTAGAAGAAAAAAGAAAGAGAGAACCTAAATCCATTAAGCAAAGAAATTCACACATCCTTCAAATCCAAGCCATTATTTTAGTTTGATATGAAAAATCGTACATTTCTGTATATACCATTATGGTAATTGATTTCTACACTCTTTTTTTTACATCCATATTTTTTTTTCTATCTTGTAGCAAAAAATAAAAATACGTACACTTTCAATATTAAATTCAAATAAGAGAGTGTAGTTATCAAAAAATGGAGCGTAGAAATCAATTCTCTACCATTATTCACCTTCATTCTCTACCATTATTCACCTTCTTTGTAGTGATGTAGTAAATTTTTTAATTAATTCTTTAATTAGTAAAAGATTACTTATACTGCTTTGTTTTGTTTCAAAAATGTCAACTTTCATTTAAGGATTAAAACCATGGGACTGAAGAAGTGTACTTAATACCAATTACCAAGTTTGATGAAAGAAATTCCCGATGAAGGAAGTTTTTGTTAAAAGAATCTGGTTAAAGAGTCTTACGAAAGACAAGCTTGATATTTATGGAATTGGAAATCCTGTAGTGCGCAGCGGCCAATCCGGCCATCCATTATCGAAAGGGACAGCGGGATCGGCCGCACTTTGGACAACCCCCGTAATGAACAAGTAAAAGAGAGAATTTGGATATGTACCATAAAGAATAAGAGAGAATTTGGATGAGCGGGGATCTAAATGACAACTTTGATGAAAAACAGCTGCAATCTATAGCATCGAATTTACAGGGATATCTGAGGGGATATGAGAAAGTGGCTGCAGATAGAAGGGTTGCTGAAATAGACATTAATTAACCAAAAGGCTTACTCAGTTTAAGAAAATTAGCTAGCACAACATTCCCTAAACAGAGAACCATTCAAGTGACTCTTGAGCTTAAAACATTGAGAAACCAATCCATTCCTTTCAGAGAAGACCAAAAATTCCTGATAACCAATGGTCCACTCTTCTGCTGCAAATACAGCAGTGGCAAAAATGGTTGCTTAAGCTGATACATGCCTCGAGGATATAAAAAAAGAGAGAAATGTCCTCATGCTGCTAAGTCAAACTTTAGAAGGTGCTGTTGATCCCATTACAAAATCTTGTTGCAGCAAATGGCTTTGAACCTACTTGTTGTACAAGTAGGCAAATGTGAAGATAAAGAAACCTGCCATCTGCACCATCATCCAAACATTACATGATCAAAACCTCCGCATACAGATTGACAGAATCTATAATGGAGTGCAAATACTTCACAACTATACAAGATGTACTTCTAACGAAGGCAAGGGCAGTAGATCACAGAATATAATAAGACAGTGAGAAACCAAAAGGGCAATGCTCCTTCCAGGAGGAAGAATTTTCTTAGCACCATTTGCGTATCTGAAAATTTAACATTCAGGCAGTTGAGGGAGTTGCTAGCCAAAAATACTACTATTTCTGCTACCATATGGGAATTACATGCAATTTCCTAACAAGGCTGTTAATAAAACTCCTGCTACCTTGATGTTGTAGCACACACTAGAGCTTAAGCCTACACGGTCGAGATGCTTCACTTCATATGGAAAACATGCTTCACTTCATATGGAAAACGTAATTGACATCCTTCCAAGAAGTTGGGTGACCAATTATGATTTAAAAGTATCATAACACTTAAGAAACATAGGATGAGGTTGAGAAGGGCAAGAAGGTCCAGCTTGTACTGTATTCCTTCTATCCTTCCTCCTATTTGACATTCAATCGTGTCAAACACTCAAGATGAAACAAACAAATTTTTGGAACAAGGTGCACAAACACAAGCAGACAAAATGTACAACGTCGTGTGAGGTTTTTTTTTTTTTCCAGCAACGGCGTGTGAGTTGTGACAAGACATTACCATAGGACTATTAGGACATCCTGGAACCAGAGCTCTGATACCACATTAGTATATCGAGTTTACATCGAACAATGCAATATCATAAGAATGTATCCACCAGAGAAGGATAGAAGTTACCATGGAGAAAGAAGCTCCGTAATACGGGAAAGCTGCCGTTAGGAATCTTTCGTATTCATTGTGTCTGAAGGGTCTAACAGGAATCTGCAGATGTAGAATTTTCAATGGTAAAGAGTCCAAGGTAGCAGCCAACGAAGTAATAGAGTGCCGACCTCATACAATAAATTAGCAAATTCAACTGCTGCTACTAAAGAAACCATTTATTCATGCTTCTATAATTTCCTAATGCTACTTAGTCGCTGGGCAAGATACACCAGAGAAAGATCACAAGACTTATTTTCCATATGATTGTCTGAAATATGTAAAACATAACCGTATGTTTCTCTTGCCAATGTGCCTGGTAAAAGAGAATGGACACACAATATAAGACACAGATAACAAGGTCCCATCATGGACCTGAATCCTGCATGTTCCCCTTTGGGAGTGAGACGAAATACAACTGGCTGTAAACATGAACGCATTTTCAGGTCAAACACATATTTGGGAAAAGTCAGGGTCAGGGTCCAATCTCAGATTCTCAAGGGTATGCCAAGTTGTTCTAATTTACCTCATTTTTCAATCTTATCATGTTACTTGACATTTTCAAAGAAAAATTGAGCACATCAGAGCAGATTATCGTGCTTTAAATCTTGGCTTTTCCAATTTCTAGACCAAATCCAACACATGACACATGAGAGAGAGAGAGAGAGAGAGAGAGAGATCAACTACCTGTTTTGATAGGGACAAGCTTGTGTATCCAAGCTGCTGGTACTCTACCTTGAACTGGAATACACCATAAACATCTGGAACCTTGAAAGCTGTAAAATAGAGGCCCTGTGGAAACATATAATTATGAGGACAGTTGTTCATAACTTCATACAAAATGGCCTATGCTAGACGTATGGCAGTTTTTAAATTAGAAATCACTTGCTGTACCTTCTGATCAGTTGACAATGTTTTCAAAACATAGGGGCTCATCATGTAAAACTGCACTTGAACATCATTGGCCACATATGGTTCCCAGCTCTTGCCAGACCACTCATAAATTTCAACGGCGTATTCCTTCAATCAGACATAAGCGTTAGCAGAAGCAAAACTTTTTCTCTTTATTATGTCTTCACCACTGCACAAAATCAGTGGAAATTTTTACCAGGTCGTCATTGATTCGGTACATGGCAGGTTCATCAGTTTCCCCAACTTTGTGGTGTCTAACATTCACGGCCTGGTGATCAAAAAGCATGCAAAACTTTAAAAGGTGACAAAGTGGAAGCTTAAAAAATGTCTACCGTAATGGAAGTAACCTTGTTTTAAAACTGACTAATTACTTAGTGAACACCACCACGAACAGAGAAGAATCTGATCTTATGGTCAGAATAAAGTTTATATGACTGGCAAGACAAGACAGCTAGTCAAAATTTCTCACCTTGAGATGACCTCTTTCATGAAAAACCCACTTGCTAAGTTCAGTCAAAAACTGCTCATTACCAGATTTTGCATGTCTGCAATCACAGGATAAAATTTACCCACTAGATTGATAGAAAGAAAAAGCAGTTTGCTAATATAAGGAGCATAGTGCAAGAAGATTGGAAAAATGAACCGTATTTCGACACAGAATCATCCTCTCCATTCACGACTCTTTGACTATGGAGTGCAACAAGTCAAACAAGGGAATTCTAAATAGTAGATAGTATATTCATAATCGTTAGTAAAAACAGCAGAAGTTTTCCACTAGCCATGAACATTAACAAAATAACTTTACAAAAAATTTCCCATAAGAACTTTTCACATAATAACTTCATCTATCACAGAGAATTTATCACCACTACAAGTTCTAGTGCAATTCTCATACTTCAATCCTAGACAATGCAATCACTTAATCAACCCAACTCAATAAGGCCAAAACTTGAGGGCCACAGGTCAACATCAAAGGAAAAAAACATCTTTAATGAGGTCCAGAAGAGAGTGATGCTATTTATGTTTCTGATCAGCATCTAACATTAAAGTTACTTCAGGATGCAAATCCATAAGTTGTGAGGTTATTCTCTAGCTAATAAAGAAAGAGAAGGGAGAAAACCCAAAGAACCATAGCTTGTAATTGGTCATGCGGCTCAAGCCAAACCCAAATAATGATCACCAGCACTATTTCAGTTTTATTAGACCAGGTTTCCAAAATTCAGTTGGCATATGATGAAAGGAAGGAAGGGAAGGCTTGGTTTTTACAAAAACAAAACAAAAACAACAACAGCAAAAGCAAGGGAACGCTTGGCTTTGTTTCAAAGAAAAAAGAACTAAGGAAATTTCATGTCCATTTGGGTAATGCCGAACCAAACTAAGGCAAGGTCCCGAACACATCACACAAGCAGCCCAACAAAGTAAACTTTATTAGACAATTAAACTTCATAAGCTCAAATAATCAATACAAATTTCTACAGTTTATGCATCATCTTGTCCCTGGGGCCAGCTCGTAGCTTCATTGACAAGACAATAGGCAATAGCTCTCTGTGTCCATTTATCACCAAACCAAACCAATTACTCTACGAGTTATATGGATAGTGGAAGATAATCTGCTTCATTCTCTATAAGTGAAACTAAAATGTTAGGGAAGGAGTAAATCTATAAAGGTCACAGTGGTGTCAGGCTGTCAGCCAAGATAGCATCCAACTATATGCAAAAGAGGTAGGAATAATCATTAACCACGATACCTTAAACAGTATTGAGTAAAGCAGATGATTGGAATCCCGCGAATTCAAGAGTCAAACCAGGAAGAAGGGAAACAGATTTCAAAAATTGCACGCCTAACCCTAAATCTAATCGGAAAAAAGGTAAGGAAAGCTTCACTCACTTGATTGAGCTCCCTGCCTTCTGCACCCCAGATCTGAAGAATCTGAATACAGAGCCAAAGTTTATTATAGCAGATGAATAAATGTCGGTGAAATTTATAGTCAGCTTACGACTACTACATACCACCTACCGATTGCTAAACATGCTTAATGAGCCAGCGATCAGCACTCGGGCATTATTTCTTGCCTGCAGCACAAAATAACTGTTACAAATGTGGCAACAAATGGGTTTGCATCATTAAAAAATACAGTTGGGTTCATTTTATGTTGCGACAAAGTTGCATCACCCACTGGCTACAAGAAGTTTTAATACTTATGCATGGACTTTCTCCGGGAATACAGACTTATCTCTTTGTTGATTCTAGTTTCAACAGTAGCTTTTTCATGCATGTAACACAGATCAGGATTAGACATATGCAGAAAATAAGTACGCAAGTCTTTTATGCAGCTGCCTCCAAGGGTGAGATGTGGAACCTTCTAATATACTCCTATAACTAAGGCTTTAAGAAATAAGTATTACCTATAAGTAACAATGATCAATCAGTTTTTCATTGATTCCAGTACTTACATATCTGGGAATGAAATGAACTACAGTGATTCATTTTCATGGGGTCAAAGGCATAAAGCATCAGAAAAAACAATAGCTCAATTTAAATATGAAGACAAGTAGACAACTCTTTGTTAGCTTACAGTTTACCCTCTCTTAACGTATATTAAGTCAACAAAGCAAGATAGCAGTGATGCAAAATTCCTGCTTTCCCTTCATCGATTAGACCCAGGAAAGATAGTTATTAACTACAAAGTCGAAGAGATGGAAAATTCACACGTGCATGCTCACACAGACATTCAGAGAGAGAGAGAGAGAGAGAGCAGGCAAAGGAATTGTCAAACATCATCCTACCTGCACAACTGAGACCAAAGATATTGCAGATCCAGTGAGAGAGGGAGGATTTGATAACTTGGTTTTGGGATTAGCAGAATATGCTGAAGAAGACGCTGAAAGAGCTTTCAACACCTATAAAAGTTGCGCATATATAAGTTCTCTTACTACAATGAAACAGTGAAACTACTGAGCAGTTAAATCCAAAATATCCATTTTTATTTCATCACTAATCAATTAAGCCTTGAACAATTTTAATTTCTTTTAATGTGGAGTCAACATGCATTAAGTCAGATGCAAAGGAGATAGTTTACCAAGCTATTGGCAGGATTCAATGAATGACCCATTCCCTGAAAGAGTACAGGAGCCTGCAGAAATTTGGCAGACATCAGTTACACTGGAGAGATGCACATAAGACAAACATGCCTACTGATGAACATGTCATGATTCAAAGGCCATGAGCAGCAGAATGTTAAAATGCATTGCCAATGCAAGTCTGAATTAATGAGAGAGAAAGGGGGGGTTGGGGAGGGGGTACATGAAAAACTGTCACTGACTCACTGCTGGAAAGCATACCAGTGGCTGCTAAATATCCAGCTGGGACATTTAAGAAGCTCTAGTAATTCAAAATAGTGCTTTTGATGCCAAACAAACTATAAGCTAAGATCATTTTACAAATTATTGTTTTGTAAATAGGGAGACGTAAACTATCCCATATCAGTTGTAGACAAACTCAGCCACAAGACAAAATATTGACACTGGAAATCACCTCAATTTTCGTGCTTCCCAAAAGCACCTTAGACTGAACGAAATCATTGCTCGCAATCAATGTATGATCACCTTCCGTGTCTGAAACTGCATAGCTGGTGTGATCAATAACTATAGCCGTCTGATCCTACACGCATAAATAAATAAACAAAATTCATAAACTGAAGTCCATTATAGCTAAATTCAACATATACTCTAGGATCAGCTCAAGTTTTCACATATTCGTTCGTAACTAGATTTTAAAAACAAAAAAACAAAATGGATCACTCCCATAGATCCACCTCAACCAGGGGTGGAACTACACTGTAGGGTGGGGGTGCATATTACGGCTACATATATACTACTACCTATTGATACTAACTTATTGAGGTTCCATAGAACAGGCACCCCCCACAAGGCCCAAACCCCATTTTAAATCCAAAATTTAATTAAATTTATATTGGGATCTCTGCTCTCGTCTAACCCAATAAGTTAGGCACTTTCGGGTTTTAACCTTTGCCAAATAAGTTGGGTTTATGTACTCTTCTACTCTTTTTCAAAGCATTCTAAAATTTACAATAGACTCAATCATAGATAATTTTTGTGACTTGAAAGAATGTTGTATTCTATTCTAAAATACTTGAGATCTGTATTCAAAATCTTCTTATCCATGTAAAACACTTTTGCCAAGTGTGAATGGCAACTGGTTATACTCTTTTATGTGGAAATATAGTGTGTGTTTTAAGTTAATTTCAAGTGTTTTAACTTTTAGGTTTCGGCACCCCCCATAAGGAAATTCTGGTTCTGCCACTGAGGTCCTCAACAAGAAACAAACACAAAGTTTGTATACTTACATCATCAAAATCAACACCGCACTCTGTAGCAATCTCTCGAATTCGTTCAGAGGCAGAATTATCAACCGCAATAATCAAGTCATGACCCGAATCAACGAAATCCACAATGGCTGCCGAATCGATGGACCCTCCGAAACCTACAAACAATTACAATCAAGGGCAAAGAGAAGGTGTAAATAAAAACAGCATTTTCTCAAATTCACAATAACCAAAGTCCAAACACAAACCTCCATTTCCATGTAAAAGATTCATTTGTCAAAAATACTGCGTGGGAAATGTGTTGGAAAAGTGAAAGAAAGGAAAATGACATTTATTTTCCTGCGTGCTCTTTTGAAAAAGAATTAATCTGAAAACTTAAATTCCTTCATTTCAGAAGGATCTATTAGGAGGAAAGGTTTTTTTCCAATGGGAAGGTTGAAGTTGCGGTCCTACAATTTTCTTCATAACTCAACACATAAAGTAACAGAAAAGTTGATTTTTTTTAATCATTTTCAATCCTTTCCGTGCAACTGTACCATAAAACCCGGAACTTGCAAAATCCAACAAAATTCAAGCCAAAACTTCAAAAAAAAAAGAATCCACATCACTATATACACAGAAGAATAGATAAAGACGGAATTTTTTTTTCCAATGGGAATGTTGAAGAAGTTGTGGTCCTACAATTTTCTTAGTATTAGTAACTCAACACGAAGAAAGTTTAGGAAAGTTTAATTTTCACCATTTCTACTCATTTCCGCGCAACTGAACGGCACCAAAACCGTAAACTTGCGAAATCCAACCAAATTCAAGTCAAAAACATCAACAACAAAATCCAAATCACTATATCTATACATAAGAATAGATAAAGATTGAATTTTTTCCCAATGGAAAGGTTGAAGTTATGATCCTACAATTTTCTTCGTAACTCAACACACAAAAGTGATTTTCCCCCCATCATTTTCAATCCTTTCCGTGCAAATGAACGGCGCCATAAACCGGAAACTTGCGAAATCCAACCAAATTCAAGCCAAAACTTCAAGAAAAAAAAAGAATCCACATCACTATACCTACACATAAGAAAAGATAAAGATAGAATTTTTACGGTCAATGGAGGGGCAGAAGAGGATCAAGCCGTCGTATAAGTACTGGCCGTAACGCTGCAATCCGATCTTGGAATCGTCGGCGAGTTTGAAGTCGAGGGCGTAGCCGCGAGACTGGAGGGAGCTGAAGTAGAGGGAGTGGGAGGATTGGAGGGCGAGGTCGTCGAGCAAGACTAGGATCCGACGGTCGGTGGGGTTTTCGGGAGAGAAAGAGCTGCAGAGGGTTGATATGAAGGGGATTATTGTGATGAGGGCGATCAGTGAGAGTCGAGCCATTGTTGATTGCTAGGGTTTACGTGCTCTACAGAGAGGGAGAGGGAGAGGGAGAGGGAGAGAGAGAGATCTCCGTCGACTGTGGAGTTGTGGTGCAAACTGCAAAGTCAAGTGTTTTCGTAGAAATTGTGAATTGCCAGGAGGCCCCCTCGGATTGTAAGAAATGACGAAGACAAAAAGGAGCTTTGGGGTTATAGCTGCAAACGAGTCGAGCCGACCCAAACCGAGCCCAATCTTGAAACCAGCCAACAAATTTCTATAAATGAGCTGAGTTTCTACAAAACAAGCCAAGCTTTTGTAAACAAGAGGAGTTAGTACAAAGTAATTAGAGACGGTTTGTTTATTAAACAAGCTTAAAATTTGAGTTCAATGCTCGAATCGTTTACCAATGAGTAGAGTAGAGTCGAGTCCGTGACAAGCCGAGGTTCAACTTGCTCGCAAACAACTCTGTCGTTTCAGCCCCGATTTGGGGTGAGAGTTGGTGGATCCATTTTCGTTATTTCTATTCATCCAAACAGCTGTTAGAATTCTCTATTTTTCCCCACTTTTCCATCGTATCACCATAAGGACGATCAGTGGGAGCCTCGACATTGTTGGTTGGTAGGGTTTACGAGCTCTACATAGAGAGATCTTCGTTGCCTGTAGAGTGGAGTTTCAAAGTCTATCACAATAAAGCAATTGAATGGGTATGGTTCCCACCTTGGCGTCGATACATAGCATTTGCGACTCTGGTTTATGCTTTAAAACACGTCGCAAATGCTCCCTACACCGACGCGAAAAGCACGTACGCTTAAAGGCAGTAAACCTGTAAGTCAACTGGACCGGACACTTGGTTAACAAATCCAAACTAAAAACAAGTTTGCGAAACGAGGGATACAAGAAAGGCATATTTGGGACAGTTGGGGTCAATTCCATAATTTTTAGTCTTTTAGGGATAAAGATGACATATTATAATGCTGTAGGGTTGAATGTGTAAAACCAAGAATTTATGTCTTTATAAATATCAGCCCAAATTATTGTCGATCACCTCAACATCTGTATCTTTAATCGAACACAGGCAACGATCGTCGTCCTCGGTAGGATAAGTACAGTACCTCTCTCTCTTCCCGATCTTCTTTCTGTTTCTGTTTTTCGTTTCTGCTTGTTGAATCTGTATTGGTAATCTAGATGCTTAAAAGTTATACTTTTGTGGCAAAAAATAGAATTTGTCTCGTATGTTGCTAAGATGTTGTTATCCATTCAAGATTTGTATGCATGAGGTTCAGGTTCCAAGTTACTAGCTTAGCTAGAAAAGCCTCTTGGTGTGGTTAGGGAGTTGTGGAGAGAGGAAGGGAAGGGGAAACCCTGCTCTAATAGGCCCCTATTGTATTGTGAGAAAATGGGAGAAAATAGAAAAATTGTGGTCACTAGCCAAATCTCACCCGAAAATATTGAACAATAAAAACCCATCACTCTAAAATTGTCTGTCTTTTTTTTGGTCATCTCTTTTCACCACTTCTTACCTCTGTTGGTTATCGAAACAAGTGATGTGATTCTCTTTTCTTTTGTTTTCCTTTCCACCCTTTTTTGCAACCGAAAGGGACTGTAAGTAAGGTTGTGGCCGTAGGACCAATATGTATAGAGGTACAGAATTTATGAGTGGATTGTGAGATTGAAGTTTTTGGCCAACTTGTTGCATTGCAAACAGGATTTCCGAGAAAGCAAAAAACCAAAAAGAAAGCACGAAGAAAAAGGATTATGAACACACCAAGGTACAAAGAGAAACAGAAAGAGAATTCTACTATTCTGTTTTCAAAACCCTCTGAATGGAAATTTTATACTGTTCCTTTCAATAGTGATGCCTTTCAATAGTGATGCCAATACGCCACACAAGATCCCTACTACTAAATGGAATCAAAGAAATACGGTTCAAATGGGATTGAGCTAGGATTTGTTTTGTAGCTGATTTTGAATACAATCATTAGCCTATGGTTTTAATTTGTCTTAGATTTCCGGCATTTGTTCTCCACTTTATGATGTTCCATGGTCTTCTAGTGGATGCGGCTTATTTTGCTAGGAGTATGGAAAGTTGTGTACGTAATATGTGCCCTCGGGGACACCCCGACAGCTTCAGTTGCATTCTCCCAATAAAGTGACTGACTGCCTGTTTAAAAAAAGGCGTCAATAGTATATTTACTCTTCATATTCTTCCCTTCCTAATCTCCTTAACAGTCAGTACGCCAAATTCGTCGCGGGAGGGTTGTCTGGCACGTCTTCTGCGTATACTTGATATCATTCTTTATATGGGTCGGAGAAGTTAATTATATGTGATTTTACTTCGTAGGAAACATGATTAAGCTCTTTAAGGTGAAGGAGAAGCAGAGGGCTGAAAACCCAAATGGGACAGCACCTGTCAAGAAGCAAAGTGCAGGGGAATTGCGCCTTCACAGAGGTATACTGTCATCTCAGGTATTAAAGAATTCCATGCAATCCGGAAGTTATTGGGAACAATTATGTGTATTTCAATATAAATAATGCAGTAGTAACAATTTGATCCTTTTTGCCGTGAATGTGAACAGAGTGATACCACATTAAAAAAAAGTATCTGATCTTATCCCCCTGATTCTGTCAGCATATTAACTGCAGAAGATTTGTGTGCTTTGTCCTGTAGATATGGGTGAACTGAACCTACCAAAAAGTTGTAGCATTTCGTTTCCCAATGGCAAAGATGACCTGATGAACTTTGAGGTCACAATTCGACCAGACGAAGGATATTATCTGTAAGTAATCTTTTGCCAACCCCTTGTTTTCTTATTCCAGGATTTGCAATTCAACCTATATTGGGAGTTAGCATTAGGCATGGAGCCCGACATACACAAGGACAAACTGTAGCATTGTCTTTGGGATCGGTTAGAAATTCCTTTACAACTTGGCCCAAAATTAAAGAATAGTAAATCCTCTTTTGCTATACGAGTTACAGTTGTTTCAAAGTTTTCTTCAGGGTGAATACTCAAGCTAATGTAATCGTTTTCCTTGAAGTTGAGTTTTCAACTAGCACTTGGCAGCATAGGGCTCTCAGTTAAGAAATCAAGAAGGTAAGCACCTGTGGAAGATTATTTTTGGCTTCCATACATGGTCAATCCTTTTCCTCGAATAACCCGGGAAAGGCTCTACAGCCTGGTTAATATGCTTTTCTTTATAAATAGCTGAATCTATAGAGGGATTTGTCCACACAAGCATTGACTTGTGGAATTTGGTACAGACGGCCATTAGCTTCGAATTGGATGCAGTCTTTATCATGCTCATGAGCATTGTGTTTAGTGAATCTAATTGTAATGCTTAAGATTTTGGCCATTTGTCTACATACTGGACAGACTCAACTCCACTTATCTAACGTTAATACGTTATAAGCTTACTTTATTTTTTAGAGGTTTGCTTTGATGTTCAAATTCCAGACCTACTTTTCTGCAACTACTTTTTATTTTTTTTCCTTGTCTCTATGCTTAGATTTTTTTGTTCTTTGGGAGGAATTAAACTACTATGTTTCTCGTGTTTCCTTGCTATCTTGTTATTGTGGTTTTTTAATGTTTGGGTGGGACCTCGATATTTAATGACAAGCATTCGATTCTTCTGACAGAGGTGGTACATTCATATTCACTTTCCAAGTTCCGCCTATGTACCCTCATGAGCCACCAAAGGT
>JAOTQK010000003.1:18481434-18492607 GCA_025642025.1 Rhododendron ferrugineum
TGCCTTAACATTCTTAGAGAAGACTGGAAACCTGTCCTTAATATAAACACGATAATCTATGGACTATACCATCTCTTCACGGTAACCATAGTCTCTTTTCCGAATAAGTTATTCCGACTCCATTGTTAGATTTTAGTTACATTTTTGTGATGACCATCTATTGTATGAGCAGCAACCCAATCATGAAGATCCCCTCAATCATGATGCTGCTGCTGTTTTGAGAGATAACCCGAAGATGTTTGAATCAAATGTCAGAAGGGCAATGTCCGGTGGTTATGTGGGACAGACACTCTTCCCCAGGTGCATGTAAGCAGCTACTAGTGCGTTGAAATTCATTGCTCAAAGGTGCAGAAATTGTGCATTGGGTTGGTGCTTTTGCTTTCCCGTGTATTGTGTGGGTACTAAAAACCTTGGGAAAGCACACAAATCAGGTCCAGTTTAAAGTGTTGTATTCTGGTGTAAACTGTGGTACGATTGTGTTATTTTCTCTTTGATGACTTTCTTCTTCCTAAATTGATTATGTGTAACAGCGGGAGATTTTGCCTTAATTGCTCGTGTCCATAGACGTCGTTTTACTGCCCAATTTGATTTTTCTCTATGCATATCTGATCATATTCCAGAGGTGATAAGGTTTCCCTAATAACCTCGAGTCAGAGCTGGATTTATAGTCCCCATTCCTTCAGGCAGAGAAGTGAATACCACCCCGCTCCATTTTCTGATCGGGTTGGGTAATACAAGCTCAGATCGCACCCCGCTCCATTTTCTTATCGGGTTGGGTAATACCAGCTCGGATCGAGGCGGGGAGATCGGAGGCGTGCATAGGGTGGAGGGCAATTGGGGTGGAGAAAATTGCCATCCCAGGGTTTGCGAGGGATTTTCAGAGGGTTCTTGGTTATTCTCCATTCTTTTTGCTTCTTTTTTTTTCAGTGCAGAATTAAATCAATCAAAGGTCCTTTCTGTCCTTTTGTCTTGCTTTCCTTTCATGGCAATTAGTTTGTTTTTCTCAATATGAGAGGCACCTTTTCTCGACAACTTCAAGAATATCAAAGTGTAAGCAAGTTAATGGTGGTGCTAGGCGATTCCAGAGAGAGAGAGAGAGAGAACAATATGCAACCATTAATGCCCCAAAAAACAAAATCTCGGAAGTAATTGAGGTGCCAAATGAATAGAGAGTCGAACATATTTCCTAGAACAATAACCTATACAACAGCCCATGTCTGTCCATCTGCTTTCTTCTACTACCAAACTATGATTCTGCACATCAAAAGTTTTGTCCACCATAATTCAATCTTGAATGGACAAGAAGCATCATTCTGCAATTACAGAGAAGCAAAAGAGTATTTTACCCTCCTAGTGAGGAAAGATAAGCCCCATGTTCTGAAAAAATTGGAATTCCAAAACGTTTCCTCACTCCTTTGAGGAACCATTTTGCGATTTCTTGACCTCCCAAGGTGGTAAGCAGCCTTTGTAATGGGTGTGTAAAAACAACGAGGATATCGACACCTGCCTCTCCCTCTGGTGCATTGAAATGGACGAGAAGCAACTGAAAGACCTTGTCAGTCTCTTATTTTCACTGTCATAGCCTGGGAAATTTGGGTCGTGCCGCACGGTAGAAGCTTTAAGGGCTTTAGGGAGTATCCAGTTGCAGAGCGAACCTGAAGGGAACACCAAGAAAGGACAAAGAAAAGGGCTAAAAGAATGAACTCTAGAAACCACCACGACAAAATAACAAGAAGAGGTACATGTAGCAGCTTCCACAAGTCTTGTAACCAGTCCTGGAATGTGGACTTATCAAGGAAAAGGAACGTGTAAAGAAAGGATAACAAATTGGAAAAATCCACATATGTTTCTTTGCCTTCCCTATCATTTTTTTTTTCTTTGCCTTCCCAATCATTATTCAATACCTAGATAATCACTCCACAAATCCATGATAAAGACACAACCTCAATCTCAATAATGAAACCCTCGTTTGAGATGAAGCACAAGGAGTATAAACAAAAGGTGGTATATTCAGAAAATTTTGTAGGTGTGCAATGCACAAACACACAAGCATGAAGAAGAAAAGCTGTAATTCTTTCTAGTCAAATTGACAAGCTAAAAAGAGTTCGAGGAAAGGCATTTAGTACCTATTCTTGCTAGTCGATTTACCCATTGCGGTATCCTGTTTCCCGTAAGCTTGTAACATATATCCTCACAGAAATGGTTGCAGTTCTTCACAATCAAGTTATATGTATCGCCATTGTAATTTGAGGATTGATACTCCATGAACTCTCTAAACTGGAAAGGGTCCAAGTATGTTGTTCCCATGAATATTGACTTTTTGAACTTGAAGCCAGGGCATTTCCGAGGTTCAACCTCAAAGACACCAGTTGTTGGATAGTCATGGGCTCCAAAACCATATTCTACCCCATGAACTGCAACAATGTGTAAATGAATAATCAGAAAATATTTTCTTCATTTTGCTGAAAAATGATTGGATATGGGAAAAAGAGACACACTTTCGATCACTCATTAATAGACCTTCTGTGGGAAGGGTCCAATAGTTATGCAGTGTTTACCCATGTACAGAAGACATACTGAAAACGGGATTTCAAGTTACAGAGGAGAAATATAATTTTTGTTTCACAGCAGACTGTTGTTATAGAGAAGAGAAAAGGAAGCCATATAGAGACGAGAAACTGTGACAAAGTTTGTCGGTTGAGACAAAGAATTTCAATTTACGTTGAACAAAGGAAAAATAACTATTTTGGCTGCACAGCTCAACGAAAAACTTTCCCAAAGAAACTGGAAGATCATGCCACAAATTGATCCGTAGAACGCAAAATGAGCCAACATACCCATCGCAATAAAACACTTGAAGGTGACTTGAAAGAAAAAGAATGCACAAGAGTGAAATAATCAGCAGACAATCAAATAAAGAAGCTTCAAATATAGCAACTCCCATCAAAATTTCTGATCCAAAAAGTCTACTGCCCTACCCAGCATAAATTTGAGACAACCAAATATTTCAGAGCAGCAACATGGTTTCTCTGAGAATGCCCTCCAACCTCTCTACACCGAGCTTTCAGGCCACAAGTACTGTGCTCTGCTCATCGCTCTTTCAAGACGCTTAAGGATGAATGGTGGGCTTCAAAAGGTTACAAACCTATAGAAGAACTGAAGAAGTGCAAATGAATGTATATGGAGTAATGCACGGTCTATTTGATGGCCTTACTAATCCCCTTTTACATCCCATTCTGGGGTATGTGTAGTGAGACAAAGCAACTTAATGAGGCCATACGTAATAGTCTAAGCATAATCGACTCTATCAAGGAAACTAGCCAACCGCGTAATAACGACAGTGAGGGGAAATGAACTATCCTTTTACAAAAAGGTATCCCCAGTTCTCAGACTGCGTAGGATGGATTTCTGCTTTTTACTGCACAGATTGGTGTCAAGTCTCATGTTTGTAGCAAATCATATGATTGATGATGATTAGTCAAAATAAGTTGAGTAAGCTGACCTTCAACGCCAGTGTGGAAGACACCGAGGCCTGCCCAATAGAAATAACCATTGACAGGCGTCAAGTCATAGACATTGAGAAACACATGCGTTCTGCCTGGATCATAGTCCATTGACTTCGCCTTTGGGAACACGCGAAGATGGGTAACTGATTTGCTTCGTAAAGGAAGAGGCATGACTGAATGCCAGACCTTTGATCCAGGAAGTGTCATACTTAAAGAGTGAAAGCAGGAATCAGGGAATATCTTGTTCCAACCTGCGACATTGAAACATGATCAACAGTATGTAAAAGGAGTACCATCTCACGTACCGGTACCCAACTCAAAAACAAGTAAGCCATGTACAAGAAATTAGAGTCCACGCCCTAACACGATGTTACACCTGAGTCCACGTAACATGGTCGACATAAAAAGATTTAGTTCACACAAAGACAAGGGTGTACCAAAAGGCACCATCTAATGGGGCTTCCTTTGATACATCACAAACAAATACAACTCCTCTACATCAATGATTCGTGGCCCAAGTGCTAAATTCATTTATTTCCTTAAGACTAGCAAAATCCGGACACAACTAGTTCCTTCCTTCTTTCCCCAATTATCTCCACGAAAAATGGTGTCCGTGTTGCATAGAGCTAGGCGTAGCACTTCCCTCCGTTCAACCAACAGCATTGCGAATGGAATTTCGGATCCGCCACTAGTGCAGCCAAATTTGTTGCTAATAAAAACCAAACAATGCATCCCTTTCAAACCTGTGATAACTCTAAATCTAATAACTTCTTCAACTCATGCATCCCTCCACGACAAACATTTTACACCTATGTTTAGTGCATAGAATCAGTATACCTGCAATATGTAGCTACTTTCTACATAAAATCAAAGAAAATCACAAGTAACCAGAAAGATAATTTTGCACGAATTTGTGTAAAAACAACAGCAAACAACAAAGATGACGAGTCAGACTCCAGCCAAAATACAGATTTCACAACCCTTCTTTGCTTAACCCCAAGGGATTGGCAAAGTGGGCATGAGAAAGCAATAAGTGCTTGAACACGAGGTCGCATGTTCGAATCTCACAGAGGCCAACCATCCCAAACCTTGGAGCCACTGGGTTATGCCCGGTTCAGGCCTCTGGAGTTAGTCGAGCTGGGCGCAAGCTGGCCCAGACATCTGGTTACCAAAAAAACAAACCCTTCTTTGCTTGCATTGACCTCAGCGGTCCTCTTCCTTCTTCTTTTAAAAAAAAAAAAAAAAAAAAAGCTACATGGGTAACTCATGAATATCTCTGAGATCTTCAAAAAAGAAAGTGCAAGAAATTATACATACAAAGAAAGAAAAGAACTACACATACTCAGAAGAGTAGATCAGGTTCGTACATAAGGAAAGCGCAAGAGGTAATCAGAAAGGTCCCCGTGGTATGAATAGACAACAAGACACAGAAGAAATAAACCAAAGACACAGAAGAAATAAACCAAACCCATAAAAGATAAGAGAATAAATCAAGAGACCCATTTACCTTATCAAGAAAATAAACCCATCAGAGCACGAAAGAGAAGCATTTCCAAGAAAATGGAAATGAAAATGAAAATTCCACCACTCTCTCTCTCACCGGCGAGAGAACACCTGATGCAGAGAGTGGAGGAAATGTGCTTGAAACCCACACATCTGCTCTTTAGAAAACAGCAAAGGCGTGAGAGTACGGATACAACTGTGCCGTTCAACATCCAGTCAAAGATAACAGAGAAAAGTTACATCGAAATGAAATGAAAAGATCCATAGACGACAGAGAATCTCTTGTTGTAAACTTTTTTATTTGAAGGATAATTTATGCGAACCCTCCCTGAGATTTCTGACATATACATTGTGCCCTCAATCTTAATTGTGGATTCAAAAGTCACCGACCATAAACCTTTTTTTTTACCCCGCGAATCCATCCCGAGGAATTAGGCTTTTTGAGAATGAATGGTTAGAGAGAAAATTGAATTTTTTTTTTAAGATCTAAGATCTTGAAATCCACAAATTTAACGAAAGACTACCGGAGTGGATCTAACTCTATTGTGTTATTCTCATTCAAGAGAGGCCGGTGTAGTAAGTTGAAAGGTTAGGGGTGTAGTGTATTTCTCAAAAACCTCAGGGATGATTGGTGTAAATTACGCCCTTTTTATTACACGTGGATAAAAAAAAAAACTTAAGAGTTGAATTTTGTTTTTGTATGATGATTATCACCAAATATATAAAGGTCAGGTTTGCCTAAATAAAACAGTTGGGTTTTTTTTTTATGTTTATTCAATTTATTTGCCTTTATTAGTTTCGCGTCAATTTTTAGTGGATTATTTATTTGTCTCGGCGAGAGAAATCGAAAAAATAAAAAATTATAATCCAAACTCAATTTTTTTTTACAAAAATAAGCCAAAAGGTTTTTTTATTTTAAAAAAGAGTTTCAATTATAGTTTTTTACTTTTCCGATGCTCTTGTTGAGACGAACCAGTAATTCGTTAAAATTTGATGCGAAACTAACAAAATACAAAGTTACAAAGCGTAATATTTTATTTTTTTTCATAAAATGCTTGGGACGACTTTCCTTCTATGGAAAAAATTTCATCTTTCTATAATCTGGCGTGAAATTATTATTTCATTTTTTATCGTAAAGTATAAAATATTAATTTTTCACGCGCTCACGGATGAATGTTGTCACACGTTGCTAGTAGTTAGGATGGAAAACCATCTAAATGACAAAAAATGAATATTACAGTATACTTTTTATCAAGATTCCAGAATCTACAAGTTGAATAAAAGAATTAAAATACTACAATTTAGTTAGCGTGTTTGAAGTTTCTGGACTTTTTCCTTGGGGTTTTATTTGACTAGATGATCTTTTTTTTTTTTTTGAAACTCAGAAGAATTAGATTACTCAAAATCCGCCCAAAGGGCTACAAACCTCAAACCGGAGCCCATTGATGGGAACAAACCCACGATAAGGTTATCCAAATGGTCTGGATAGGAAGAACTTTGAGGAGTACAGGAAACATTACCCAAAATAGGTAGAGAAAGTTCAACGCAGGGAGCGGACACAGACGCGAATGGAGAAGAAGACGACAGCTGTAATTTGACGCGCCTCACCGTCCTCTTCTCCGACCAACTCTCAACGGAAACAGAAACACCCACAAAGGATAACAAAAGTTCCACGCAGGGAACAACCCTCTCCAAAACCGGAGAGTGAAAAGACAAAACACAAACTAAAAACAATAAAAAACACCTCCGGTAGCCGGAAATGAAGCGGGAGCCGCCGCCACGGAACCTACAACTTATTCGCCGGAGGAGAAGCCTAGCCACCCTGGCTACACCACAACGCCCGATCTGATTCCAAACAGAGCCGCGGAGGAGAAGAAGGATGCGGGGATGGGGGTTTGAGAGGGGAAGACAGAGGAGGAGTAGGGGGAAAAAAATAAGGGAAAAGGATGGAGGAGGCAGAAGAGGGTGGGACAGGAGAGGAGGGGAGGAGAGCGGCTGAAGAGAGGGTTTTGAGGAGGCGGTATGGTGGAAGAGGGTGGGGGGCTGGAGGAGGGAAGGGGGGATGGAGGTGGGAGACGGCAGCCCCACCCCCCAAAGCAAAAACCCTGATCATTTATTTTTTGTTGTTAAGGATTGGCCATCTAAGATCTTCTACGTAATCCGTGTAGACATGAAAAGGAAGTCCAGGCTTTTGTTAATGTTGTTTTGGTCTTAGGTACTTTGGGTTGAATTTATTTCTTGAGTGAGTTATTTTGCCTATTTTTTTTTGGGAAAATGACGGCCCATGACGTGTTTTGATAATTAATACCTGTCAAGAACATTTTCAGTATTAACAAATGTTCTCAGCACGTCCTTAGCAGGTAGTATTAATTATCAAAACACGTCATTGGCCGTCATTTTCCCTTCTTTTTTTTTGTCCCTTCGAGCCTTGCGTAAACCGGGCCAAAAATGAAGTTGTTTGGTCCGGTTTCAGTTTTGGAATCTCCAAATTGAAACGACCGATTTAGCCGTAAAGTTAGTAAACAAATAGACAAAATCGGACCGATCAAGTAATTATCATTAATTAATGCTCTTTTGAGAGTGAACCTAAGGCTTTGTTTCACTAATTTTTTAGGGGATTTTTTCTTATTTTGTCCTTATTTAATAATTTTTTCCGCGTTTATTAGATTTGCGACTAAATTTAGTGAATTATTGTTTTGTCTCAAAGAAGAAAATTTGAAAAGTAATTTTTTTTTTACTTTAATCCAAAGATTTTTGAAAATATTCAAGAAAAAGCCCCAAAAGTCAGTTTTTGGGACTGTATCTTGAATATTTCAAAAAATATAATGGATAAAAGATTCATATTAACGAGACGAATCAATAATTCATAAAAGTTAGGTGCAAAACTATCAAACAATTTTTTTTCGAATAATGACAAAAAAACGTGGAACAAGTGGCGGTGGCTCAGGTGGTGTTCCGGTTTCTATGGAAGTAACTTTTAGAAAAAGTAGATAATTTTAAGTTCAAAAATCATATATTTACGCAAATAATTTTTCTACCAATATGAATCTTGTTTGATAAATCTCATTGAGATCTTTTATACGGTACAAAAAAGATTAAAAAATTATTTTTTATTTTCATTATATTTGAGTTTGAAAATTTAAGGAAAAAAACTTTTTAAACCTCACTCTAAATACATCGTTATAGGCGTAATCAAAGCTTGAATCCAATTTACAAACATAGAAAAACACGTGGCAGAATATTCTTGGACAGAACCGAATTAAATTAATCCGTCCAAATATATTGGGGACCCACTTGAAAAGTGGGGACAAAAGGGCACGAGGCGGTCAGAGTACCATGTTGTAAATTTGTAACCGTCGATTTTTCACTTGCGAAGATCTCAGCCGTTTATATGCATAGTAGTCTTTCCAAAAGGTTTACAGTAGTATTATACTAGTACTAGGACTAGCCTCTCTCACTACATCACAAGTAACCAGCCAGCGTGAAGCAAACATCTCTGCCAAATTAGGACAGGTTTCTCTCTCTCTCTCTCTCTCTCTCCAAGATGAATAGAAAAACTTGATTTTGCGTTTGTTTTGATGTAATAATAGCTAAATTTAATCAGAGTTTGATCTGTTTCCTAATTTGATGGCGTGGTTGATTATTTCAAGTCCTTGAATATGTAAAACCCAGTTCAATGACGAGTAAAAAGTACTACTACAATGTGCACGAGTGAATAGTTCAGACGACACTCTTCTCGGCCTTTTCTTTTCTTTCTTTTTAGTAATTTTTTTTATAACCGGCCAGACGCATCTCGACTAATTCCGGGCATGAAGTTATCGATCGGACAAACCTCGGTCCCAATATTTAGAATGTTTGACATTCGTGAGAATGTCACGAATGAACATGGGTGCAGTTATTGCTTTCTTATAACCACTTGACCAAACCCTTGGGGTTCTTCTGGCCCTTTTCGAGGAATTGAAATCTCTTCATTATCGGCTTAGAGAGAGAACTGAGGACTTTTAGTACTGAATCTAGGTTACCAATAGCCCTTAGATTGATCGGTGCATTGATCTTTCAATTGCATTGTAAAGTTTCTTTTTCAATTGGATGAAATAGCAAGAAAAACTCAAGAGCTACACCCGTTGGTGAACTTTAGGGCTCTAGAATTAGTTGAAAAGCTGGCTCGGACATCTAGTTAATTAGTTATAAAGAAAATAAAGTATGCCCGTTGGTGCCAAGTCAGATTTTAGCTTGCTGCTTAAGTGTTAAAGAAGAAGAAAAAATAATAATACTGTTGTACCAATTCGGTACCATTTTGGCACAATCTCAAATTCAAACCGTTTAATTAAAACCATCTCATTTTTTATGCAAATCAAATGGCTTGGATGATGTGATAAGTTTGGCAATTGCCAAACCAAGAATGACATTGCCAAAATTTGCATTGAATCTGACACAAGGGTGGAAAGGGCTTTGCCATTGTTGTTGCCAAAATTTAGCTTTGGGATTGGATTTGGCAATAGTAGTGGACTTGCTCTAACAATGTGAATTTGCTGTTTTAATCACAGTCTCATGTATTGATTTTTTGATTTCATCCTCATTCTGGTTACAATCAGATTGCTCAGAGTTTTTGGATGAAATAAAACAACCATTGGTTGGATACTTGGTGTGAAAATCAATTGTTTTGATTATCTCAGATTGATCGTTGAAACAAAAAAGTATTCAAAACCTTTTAGTATACATTTGCAATGGAGACTGAGGGTGTCGGTTCACCTGCTAAACCTCCCAAAGTAATGGCAAATGGAGAGGACGCAAAACCTGTCAAATCTTCTAAACAAACTATTTCTACTCAGGTTCTCTCTCACCCTGTATACATTTATGTGGGGTTCAAACACAAAAATAGATGAAAATACACAAGGCACTAGCCACAAACAATAGGAACTCACTTTGTCCTGTTGTTCTCTCTATATGTTTTTTGACAGGAAAGAACACTTGCTCCTCAGCCTGATTGGTCAGCTTTTATGCAGATGCAGGTTGAAGATATTATATCTTGGGTTTGAATTTTCTGTTTCATGCGATTACCTTGTTCTGTGCATAATGTAGCTCGTTTCTTACTCTTGAATAGGCATATAACAGCGCAAGGCATATTCCACCACTTTCTTCCAACCCGAAATTTTCTGTTTCACATCCATATGTGTGGGGAAACGAGGTAATAATAGAGTTTGAGAAGATATACAATTCATGTGCTGTATTGAATAACAAACAAAATTCCTTATTTTCTGTTTATTGGTTTTCTACTTTCAGTATCCGACTGTAGGATCGTATGCCACCCAGCCCCTTTATCCTAGTTCATATCATCTTTGTGCAATTCATAATCATCCTAATGCAGTTGGGGTAACCCCCAGCCTTAAACTTCACCCGTTCATTTTGCGTATTGTCTTTACATTTGGTATTCTGATTTTTGCCCAGTTTAAATATTCTGTTACTTTGTTAGGGTTTGGCATTCAGACTTCCAGAGGCAGAACGAAAGGTATCCTACAGGACAGACTGGGAGCCAATGAGAAAGTGCACAGGAAGCTTGGGAGGTGTTGGATTTATGGGTGAAAGGTCAGGAGAAAGTGCAAAGACAACTGGGAGTTCAAGAATTGACCGTGCTATAGGAAGGTGATGATTTTTCTGATAAACACATACGATGATGTTGTCGTCCCAAGTGTCATGATTTTATAGTTTCTGTGCTTATTTTTTCTGTTCAACTTTGGTTTGGGAGCTGGAATTTGAGATTGGTAGGGGCCTTGGGATATATATATTTTGTCCCCTTTGCTAACAGTATCCTGAAATGGCTTTTAAACAGTGGAATTGCGAGCACATCACACGACAGTGACAAAGCTAAACACGAGGTATATTCATAAATAATGTGTTAAGTACTTTACCTTAACTTAGTCCCGTTATTTTGTCCTCTCGGTTTGCAATAATGACGTAAAGTACTTAATGGTAAGAATGATTGAAACCTCTATATGCTGCCCGGGTTCTCTGGAATACTATACATTGTCATTGTTCCCTCGACTGAGAACCTTGTGAGAATTGGTATACTTTGCTAATTGTCTACACTCTACCCACCCTTTTTTTGTTTTGTTTCTCATTCAGGAGTGTCCTGTCATGAAGAAGCGAAGCTTTGATCAGATGCT